>JBCNJP010010384.1:0-22549 GCA_039602395.1 Deinandra increscens subsp. villosa
ATAATCATGAAATTCCTGCTTAAGTGGTTGATCTGAAAATGCCATCTAATGATAATTCAAGAAGTTGCAAAATTATCCTGAAGGAGAGGGTGTTAAGTCTGGAAAAACAAAGAAGTCAAAATCTAAGAAGAATAAAAAGGAGGTTGATTACAGCAATGGATTAAAGTTTGATTCAAAAACTACATTTCTTGAAAAGGAAAATATGTTTAATGGAAATCCAGGAAAAGTGAAAGTGCCAAAGTTTTCATAGATTGTGATAGATGATTCGCTGATTTCCGGGAAGAATGATTTGAAAGGAATCAAGTCTGAGTTACAGAAGCTTGCCAACCAAGGTCATGAAATACCGAATTATGCTCGACAAGGAGGAATTCAAAGCAAAGCAGGTAAAGAAACAAAAGGTATTTTTAGATAAGAAGCCACAATGTTGGAAGAAGAAAGTATCTTCACCAGAAGAAAATATTTGTTCTGAAGAGTCTTCTTGTATATCCAGGTTGTCACAGGTACGAGTATTGTTAGCAGCCATATCATTGCATTCTATAGTGTTTTTCGTTTCTGTTTTTTTTGGTTTCCTTTATCGGGTGTTCTTGGTTATCTAATTAGGGTTTTGCTTTGTTTGTCTTGTATCCGGATTATCTTTTCGTTTGTTCTTAGCGTATAACAATCTGTGTTTATTCTATATATTGAATCAAGTTGTATATGATTAGATCATGGTTTTGGTGTAGAGGTGAAACAAATTTCTTAGCGCCAAAGGATATCGATTAGGGTTTCTACGAGTTTGGATTTTTATGTGTTCTTGTTCGTGCATGGCGAGTAACACACCGGGTCAGCTGCCCGATGGTAAGAAGGATCTGGGGCTGCTTAGTCGGTTGAAAAATATCGATGGGAAACCAATACCTACTCGTGGGATTTTGAAGAACGCAACGGGTCTGACCAAATCTACAAGTGGGAAGTCTGTAAGGTTGCGTGTGGACACTCAGGGTGAAAAGATGTCGGGCCACACGGAGGGAAAAGTGTCTGCTTCTAGTGACCCGATAATCGCTGATGTGCCTTCTCTTTGTGGGGAATCGAATATGGGATCAATTGGTGTTCCTGTCATCTCTGTTAAGCCTCCAACGATGGCACCGGCTAATGTCTTGAATTCGGGGGTAATGATGGAACAAAATCAGGATAATATGGAGCCTTACACTTCTCCATTGAAGGATAAAAATGTGGCAGGTGGTCAATTCTCTTATGCTGCTAGGGTGGTGGGTTCTTCTAGCAAAAATACAATGAACTTTCGAGCTCTTAATTCTGCTATTACCTTGATGTTGTGTTGCCAAAAGATTTGGTTCGTAATGTCCAGAAGAAATTATCGTTTACGTTGTTTGGTTATTTTTTGGTGACAGGATTGCGTTTCCGGTTGTGGATTATTTTGTCAACCAAAATTGAAAGAAATTTGGCCTTCAGAAAACAATGATGAATGCAAATGGTTATTTTTTCTTTAAATTTGCTGATGAGAAAGGTATGGTTAATGCTTTAGAAGGGGGTCCCTGGTTGATTAGGAATAGGCCCTTGTTTCTTAATATGTGGAGCCCTACTGCACATCTTAAAAAGGAGGACATAAAACGGGTTTCGGTTTGGGTTAAACTCCATGACATTCCCTTGGTTACATTCACGGATGATGGTCTGAGTATGATTGCCACAAAGATTGGGTCACCCAAACGATTGGATTCTCTTACTGCCTCCATGTGTTCTGATTCATGGGGTAGGAGTAGCTATGCTAGAGCTTTGATTGAGATTCCTGCTGACTATGACTATAGGGAGACGATCAAGGTGGCGGTTCCAGACCCAGATGGTGAGGATTTTCTTATGGAGACAATACACATTGAATACAAATGGAAACTGCCAAGGTGTAAACATTGATATGTGTTAAGCCATGATACGGAAAGCTGTCCTAAACGAGTTAAAAAGCAAACTAAGCAACCGGTCCATCAGGTTGATGAGGAGGGTTTTGTTGAGCCAAATAAGAAAAATCTTGCTAAGAGGCCTACATCCCAACCTACTAAGATGAAGCCTAAATTCGAATACCGTCCTGTGCCCTCTAAACCGAAGCAAAATAAAGTTGGGGGGGGGGGGGGCGCGGAGGGGTCATGGGAAGGGGATTACTATATCAAACAAATTTGGTGTTTTGGATCAGGAAGGGGAGGATACGACTAAGGCTGGTAGCTATAATGCGGAATCTTCTAACTCTAGAAGGTTTGCATATCCTGGTGTGGACGATGATGATGTTGAGGAAATTTATAATGAAACTGATAGATTTATGGTGGATGGGAATAGACTGAACTGACAAGGGGCAAGCACTCCTTTTTTAAACGCATCCAATGATTAGTCTAGCCTCCTGGAATATTCGAGGTCTGAACCATCGATGTTTGTAAGGGTGTTTTCAAGGGTTGGGAGTGGATATCGAATCGAAATATGTGTCAGAAAGGGACCAGAATAATCATGGGTTGGGATTCCTCTGATTTTGATGTTATGTTGATTTCTCAATCTGACCAGGTTATGCATCTTCAAGTTACTTACAAGGAGTCTAAAAAAGTGTTTTTCTGCTCATGGGTTTATGCTAGTAACTACTATGTTGGGAGACGTCTTTTGTGGAATAGCCTCAGAATGCACAAGGTGTTAGTTAAAGATAGTGTGTGGGTTAATTTAGGGGATTTTAACTCTACTCTCTATATTGATGATATTGTTGTGAGTTCGTCTACCCCTGATATTGGGATGAGAGATTTCAAAGAGTGTATTACTTTTTGGGTAAAGGGTTACCCCGGTGATTTGTATTGATATACCGCAAATAAAGTGCCAAGTAGTAAGGAGACACCCTTACTAGTTCATACTTGGGACATGCCCCAAAGTATGTAAACACAAGAAAACCAACAAAAACAGAAAACAAGCCCAAAGGCAAAACCCACCTAGCAAATCAATCTAGGAAAAACACACAATCAACAAAAAGATAAAAATTTGTAGACATCAGGCGGCCTAGTATGATTCATAGTAGCACACAACCACAACCTAAGCTTCTTGGCCACTAGCCGAACCTCTAAATGCTCAAACAGCTTTAACAGACTTCTACAAATCCAAAAAACGCTACTAACCATTTGAAGCCTTTCCTAGAGGGGTGCTTACCCCTTTATGTGTTTTGGGGATGCCCGTCTCCATAAACCCCTCTGTTTCATTGTACACCTCCTCATCCTCATTATTGTCCCGTGAAAACCGAGAAAATTCTCTAACCCTTGAAGATTCAGCCCTATAAGCCCCTGCTTGATCATTTCCCAAGCCCGTGTTACCCCCGTCCTTTCCTAAAACACCAAACGGGTTAGATGTGAGAACCATGTCCCTTTTTTCATTGTCATGATGAGCATTTTCCCTCGAATTAACCTTCACCGGACGATACTCAAACTTTTGTTTGACTTTGGTAGTATGAACATTCTGTTTTCTTGCCACCTTACTTGCTTTCGGAACAATAAAACCTTCATCATCCATATTCTGACCCCCTTTTTGTTTAGCATGTTTAACCTGTTTCGCACACACATCAGAGTTATGACCAAAGACACAGCAATGGCTACACCTTGGGGGTTTCCATTCAAAGAGTGTATTATTGACTTGGAGATCTCTGATATTAATAGCACGGGGTTACACTATACTTGGAGTTAGACACCTAAGAATGGGGGTGGTATTTTCAATAAGCTTGATAGGGTGATGGGTAATTCTTCTTTTATTGATCTGTTTCCTACTTCTTATGCTATTTTTCAACCATATGGGTTTCGGATCATTGCCCTTGTGTGCTCCGGATCTCGCCCAATTTGAAACCAAAGCCGAGACCTTTTAAATTGGCTAATTTCCTAGCCTCTAAACCTGGTTTCTTAGAGACAGTGGAGTCGGTTTGGAATACAACAGTTAGTGGTGTTCACCAAATTTGCGTGACTAAAAAGCTAAGAAATCTTAAGTCTCCTTTACGTGCTTTATTATTTAAGCAGGGTAATCTTCCTGCCAAGGTGGAGAAGCTCCATTCTAGACTTGATGAAATTCAAGTTGCTCTTGATAAAAACCCGTGTGATCAAACTTTACGGGCTGATGAGGTTGTTTGGCTCAAAGATTTATAGGTGGCTTCCCTTGATGAGGAGTCGTTCTTAAAGTAGAAATCTAAAGTGCATTGGTTAGCCACGGGGGACTCTAACACCGCCTACTTTCATGCCTCTTTGAAGAGCCGAGTTCATCGGGGCCGTATTGATGTTATTTCTGATAAGAATGGGGCCACGTTTATAGGGGCTGATGTGCCTACTGCTTTTGTTGATTTTTTTTTGGGAAAACACCCGGCAAAATAAATATAAAAACAACAAAGTACAAGAGGGGAACTCACTTAACCATTAGGAAGGATAGTTCCCAACCAAAACGGCTAAGTGAGCAAAAAACAACAAACAGCTAACCTATCAACCAAAATACAACCAAAATACAAAATAACCAAACTATATCTAAAACAACTAATACAAATAAAATAGATGGCAACACAATTAATCATAGTGGCCAAGTTGCACCTATACCTCTATAACCACTAAGCAATCTTCATAAGAGTCCCCTTGTTCATTTGCATAGACATTAATCCCCAAGACATATAACCCAAGGCTTTGTTAGTGTCCATCCAAATACAACACCCTGTGAACCAGCTTTCATGCACATCTATGATATCAAGCATACCCAATAACCAAGCAATCCACATCAAAAACCACAAACCCAACTTAGAACCAAAAAACACCCACTTCCTATCAATCCGAATGCCACTAAAGAACCTGATCAGCTTTTTAACCAAACACTTGGCACTAAGAATACCTTCAATATACCAGCAATAACAATCATACCAGCAGCAGTCCATTAACAAAGGAGGCTCCAATCTAGACCTGCTGTGACAAGCAATATCATAGACACCCATCAGCCCTATAGGAGCTCTACTCATAATAATAACAGTGCTCCATTTTGACCACATATCCTTGTAAAAGTTACTGCAACTATCAGCTCCACTATAATTTATCCAACATATGAATTGCCAAAATCCAAAATCAAGCAACTTCAGCAACCCATCATTACTGAGGTATAAAACCATAATATTCCAGACCCACCTGCACCTGCTAATACTCTTACTATCAGAATAAATAATTTCCCTCTCTAGATCTCCAGCCTTCAAATCACTGCTACAACTGCTGTCAAACCTAACATACCAATGCACCTTCATAATAACAACCCAACTAAGAATCCAAGAACCAAAATCTCTAAAAAAACATCCAAAAATCAGCCTTGTTCCATCTGACATCAGGAGTGAACCAGGATTCCATAATATAACAATGCCAATCTTTAACCCAGCAGCTACCACATCTCTTCCTCTTACCGACATAAGTAATCATTTTAAGTATCCACATATCAACTTTATAAAGTTGAACCATACCATTTCTAAAACTACATCTACTATTCTTCCAAACTTCCCAAAACAGACAATAGTTATAGTAGCAATTGCTCATCCTATCATTCCCAAATTGCCACTCCAACACTAGAACAAAACCCACAAGCTCCCCCCCCCCCACTCCAAGTGGAGGAAAGACTCAATAAGTGGAACACAAAAAAGGCTGACACAAATTTGAGACTACACAGGATTGGGCACCAGAGAATGGTTCTAAAAATACAAAATTTAAGGGTGGAAAATACAGACCTATAAGACCCAGTTCCCTCCAACCTTATCACTCCAAGGCTATTGCACCAACTGTGCCAATTCCAACCTATCCACCAATTAAACTGAGCATAATTGATCATCAGCCTAATGTGACCCATATGATTAACAGATTCAAAAATAAAACCACATAAACGCCACAAGACATTTAGCAACAAAAATAAAGAAAGAAAATATATTAGAAACAAGGAAGATGCAAACATGCACCAGATTACTAACCCAGCTTTATAGTCAAACCCAACATCAAACATAAAGGCCCAGATATTCCCACCACCCCAATTCCTAATATTTTTGTTATCACTCACCTCCTCCACTCCTCCCTTCATAATGCCAACATACCTCTCACCCCCCCCATCTGATAATGCCAAAGAAAGTGAGATGTGTGCAAGATATACCAAAGTCCCCCCGAGACCCAACCCCAAATCTCATCAGTTGCTTGGAGCCCAGCCTCTCCACCACCTTCCATCCCAATAGATCCCCCCACCCAAAGCCCAAATAGGCAGACACAACAAGACAAAAATGACCAACACACACAAAACAAAAAAGCCAGCAGCACAATTAAAGTGATAGGGGATTATGCAGCTTGAGGGTGCTAAAAATATAAAATTTTAGTGAGGAAAGGTTCATCCTACCTCTCATGCTGCAACACTCTTCATCCAAAATAAGATTTCTGCAACACTGTTGCCAAAACAATCCTAGCCAACACCAAACCACATCAAGAATGAAAGGAGACTTGTTTCCAAGACTCCATATCATTAGAATGACACAAAACAAAAATGAAGCAGAAATAAAATGAAGGAAAAAAGGAAGTGCAAAATAGCACCAGAAAACTACCCTAGCTTTCAGAAAACTACCCTAGCTTTATTCTGAACCCCAACATCAAATTGAAGGACCCATTTGAACCCCCCACCCCAAGAATCATTACAAAAGAGCCACCAGAGTTTATAAGTATACCTGGTCCTATAAACACCTTGCATAGAGGAACCACTTACCCACAAAAAATCACAAGAGTTGTCCCTCATTAGATAAGTAGTGTGGTAGAAACTTCCATACATCATCAGCATGCATAACTTGATCTGAATACTTAACTATGGTGCACTTTAATTTAAGCCTAACAGATTCAGCAATTAGGCTCTCCACAACCTCCAAATTCCTCCTCTTCTCTTGAAACAATCTGAAATGTCTTTCCTGCCAAATGAAATACACAGTAGCAGCAATAGTTAATTTTCTAATAACATTCCAAATAGATTTTTTTAAAGGCAACCTGCCTAAATACCCCCTGATATCATTCCATTCATTCGGGGCATCCGTCATTCTAGCTTTGAATTTAAGCCTTCTCCATAATTGAACTGAAAAGCTACAAGCAAAAAACAAATGGTTATGGCTATCAGGTTGTAAGTTACAAAAGGCACATTTGCGATCCCCAATCCCACTCTACCTATCCAGCCTATCCTGTGTTAGTAATTTATACTGAACAACCATCCACAAGACAAAAGCATGCCTTGGAATTCTTTGAGCAAACCAAACACTAGCAGCCCAAGGCACCTCCGGATTATGGCTCAAAAGATTATCATAGCATCCAGATGTGCTAATGTTCACAAGGTCACCATCTTTTCTAATCCACCAAAGTTTATCCATCACCCCATTCCTAATTTTAAGACATTAAATAGAAGTAAGAACATGATACATACCAAACCAATCCACAGGCCATTTCCACCCATTAACATCCATAATATCAGCAAAAGTAGAATCATCTACCAGCCCTTATATATCTCTTTTTGAGATATACAAATCCAAAGGCCCTATTTCATGCCACCTATCATGCCAGACACTGACCTTAGTCCCATTCCCAATCTCAAAAGTCATATGTATCCTGATTTGCTTCCTACAATCAAGGATCTTCCTCCAAGCCCAACTACAACCATCTCTTGGTTTTATAGTCCAAAAATTCCTGTCCTCCACAAGATAAGTTTTGACCCACTTAGCCCAAATAGAACTTTTGCCTGAAACCAAGTTCCAAATGTGCTTTGAAACAAGAGCAGAGTTCATAACCTTAAGAGATCTCACTCCCAACCCTCCATTCTTCCATTTCTAACTCACATTTTCCCACTTCACTCTAATTGTGCCCCTGGCATTAGGAAATGATTCATAGATTATTTCCCTGGTCCCGAAAGTCACTACCCCCTGCTTTTATTACTGATTATAGACCTATTTCGTGTTTCAATGTTATATATAAGTGTATTAGCAAAATTATGGCTGATCGGTTGAAGGTTGAGGTTTATAACATTGTTGACATCAACCAGTCAGCTTTTATCCCGGGCCGGAGGATTTCTGACAACATTTTGCTTAGTTAGGAACTTATGAACAATTATCATTGTTGTAGAGATCCCCCTCCCCCGTTCTGCGTTCAAGATTAATATCTAGAAAGCATACGATATGGTTGATTGGGTGTTTCCTGAATCGATTCTGGTTGGGTTTGGTTTTCATCCGAAGATGGTGAATTGGATTATGATCTGTGTCACTACCCCGTCTTACTCTATTTGCATTAATGGTGATATTCATGGGAAAAAGGGGTCTTCGTCAAGGAGACCCTCTTTCTCCTTATTTATTTACCTTGGTTATGGAGATTCTCACTCTTAGTTTTCAGCATGATGTTAGCCTTGATGCTTCGTTCAAGTTCCATAATAAATGTGATAGGCTGAAAATTATTAACCTTTGTTTTGCTGATGATCTTTTCATTTTCTCCCATGGGGATGTGAATTCTGGGGTGTGTATCTTATGTTATGAGGTTTTCGAGAATGTTGGGTCTTGTTCCTAGTCCTCAGAAAAGCACTGTTGTTTTCTATAATGTGAACACCCAGGTCAAGGAAGATACCCTTTCGGTGATGCAGATGGTGGAGGGTTCCCTTCCTTTTAGATATTTGGGTGTCTTTGCTCTCGAAGGATTGTTTGGTGCTATTGGAGCGGATGGAGAACCGTATCTCTAGTTGGAAGAACCAATTTCTCTCTCTTGCTGGTAGAGTCCAATTAATTATCTCTGTTCTTCCTTCTTTACATATCTATTGGGCTTCTGTTTTTATCTTACCAGCAAGAATCATTGCTTTATTGAAGAAAAATATGAGGGATTTCCTTTGGTGCCAAGGCACCTACAAGAAGGGTATGGCTAAAGTTGCATGGGACCATGTTTATGTTCCCAAGTCGGAATGGGGCCTTGGTATTAGGCGTATTGGTGATATGAACAAGGCGCTTATGGCATCTCATGTATGGAGTATTGTTACGAAAAGGAAATCTCTTTGGGTTTCTTGGGTTTACTCCTATCGTATTAGAAATCGTAATTTTTGGGAGTGGAGGTGCCCCTCGATTTGTTGTTGGAGCTGGAGGAAGATTATGGCTATTCGCCATGTTATTTGCCCTTTTATTTGGAGTGTGGTGGGCAATGGGATAGCATGTCGGCTTGGTATGATAAATGGACCGAATCTGGTCCATTGAGTATGTCTATTTCAAATCGTGCTATTTTCTCTACTGGTTTTACTACGGATACTAAGGTTGTTGATTTGGTTGACAACTCGGGCTGGAATTGGCCTTCTGCGTGGTATGACCTGTTCCCTGTGTTAATTGAGGCTGGTTCTATAGGTGTGCATCCCAATGTTGCTGATTCGATCAAATGGAGAACTGATGGCGTGTTGCATGATTTTTCTTCAAGTCTAGTTTGGCATTCGGTTCGTTTGGCTAGATTTGAAGTTCCTTGGGCGCGTTTTGTTTGGTTTGCTCAATGCATTCCTCGTCATGCTTTTTTGGCTTGGTTGATTATGTGGGAGAGGCTTTTGACTCAAGACAAGATTCTTCAGTGGGATATAGCTAGAAGAAAAAACATGAACATGATGTGCTGTCTCCTCTGCTACATTAATTTCGACTCTCATGCTCATCTTTTTTTATTGTGACTATTCCTTGCAGGTCTGGTTGATGGTTCGAAATAGAACCTCAATGACGAATATGGTTCCTTCTTGGATCGAGATATCTTCTTTTTTGATGGATAAGCCTTTGAGGTCTGCTGCTGTTATTATTGACAAGCTGGTGGTTCAGGCTACTGCTTATAATGTTTGGCAGTAGAGGACCAAAAGGATTTTCAAAAACCATGCTCATCCTTCTGACGTTTTGGCTCCTTTAATTGTTGATGTCGTCCAGAACCGGCTGATTTCTCTGAGGCTCTAGATGTCTGCTAGAATTGTTCAGATCTTGGAGGAGTGGGGAATTTGAAGTGTTCTCAGAGACTCCTTTGCTGCAACGTAGTCTTTGGGTGTTTTGTTTTTCCCTAGTTTTATTGTTCTAGGTGGTTTATTTCTGGTTATGCTTTTGCTTTGTTTGCTTTTGTGTTTCCATGCTTGGGGCCTGTCCCAAGTGTGAACTAGTGAGGGTTTTTTCCTTGCTACTTGTTCTTCATCTTTCGTATATATATACAAATCACCGGGGCAACCCTTTACCCAAAAAAAAAACGATTTGATCGTAAGTGTTTATTAACTTTGTTGATTCATCATTTATTTTTCCTTCTCATACATGATTCAATCAATCACTTGGATTCGACACTCATGATTGATCACTGATATCGTGTTTCGACTATAATCGATAAATGATGAGGCTTGTGTATTAAATTAGGTTGGGCTTCGGTTGTCCATGTTTAGTGATAAGGTGTTAGTTAATTATGTGTTTGTTCTTGTAAAATACGGTTTGGACAAGAGGGACAAAGGGCTTTGTCCCATGTAATCAATGTGTTTGTATTTAAACAAACTCACATCCTACTAGCTAAGGTTCGCGGAAATAGACATAAGAGAGAGAGAGAGGGAATTCGTGACTTGAGAGAGACCAGAGAAAGATTTCAGTGGCTTAACCTTTGTTCTTATAAAATACTATTTGGACTAGAAGGAGAAAGGGCTTTGGCCCATGTAATCAATGTGTGAGTTTGTATTTAAACAAACTCACATCCTACTATCTACGGTTCGCCGAAATAGATACAAGAGAGAGAGATGGAATTCGTTACGTGAGAGAGACCAGAGAAAGATTTCGGTGGCTTAACCAAAACTTATGTGCTAAATAGAAATCAAGTTGTAATAGTACTCAACGATTTGATCATCTAATCGTAAGTGTTTATTAACTTTGTTAATTCATCGTTTATTATTGCTTCTCATACTCGATTCAATCAATCACTTGGATTCTGCACTCATGATTGATCATTGATGGTATCTTGTTTCGACTATATTAGAAAATTGACGAGGCTTGTGTATTAAATTGGGTTGAGCTTAGGTTATCCATGTTTAATGAATGGATGTTAGTTAATTATGTGTTTGTTCTTGTAAAATACGGCTTGCACTAGAGGGGCAAAGGGATTTGGCCCAAGTAATAGTAATCAACAATTTGATCATCTAATCATAAGTGTTTAATAACTTTTTTGATTCATCGTTTCTTCTCATACTTGATTCAATAAATCACTTGGATTCTGCATTCGTGATTGATCATTGATACGTGTTTGAACTATAATCGATAAATGATGAGGCCTGTGTATTAAATGGGTTTGGGCTTGGGTTATCCATTTTTAGTGATTGGGTGTTAGTTAATTATGTGTTTGTTCTTGTAAAATACGGTTTGGGGTAGAGGGACAAAGGGCTTTAGCCCATGTAATAAATGTGTGAGTTGGTAATTAAACAAACTCACATCCTACTAGCTAAGGTTTGCCGAAATAGACACAAGAGAGAGAGAGAGAGAGAGGGGGAATTCGTAAATTGAGAGAGACTATGTGCTAGACAGAAATCAAGTTGTAATAGTAATCAACGATTTGATCATCTAATCGTAAGTGTTTATTAACTTTGTTGATTCATCGTTTATTATTGCTTCTCACACTTTATATAATCAATAACTTGGATTTCGCATTCGTGATTGATCATTGGTATCGTGTTTAGACTATAATCGAAAAATGATGAGGCTTGTATATTAAATGGCTCAAGTTTAGTGATTGGGTGTTAGTTAATTATGTGTTTGTTCTTGTAAATGCGGTTTGGGGTAGACAGAAGAGAGAGAGAGAGACACAAGAGAAAGATTTCGGTGGCTAAACCGAAACCTGTGTGGTAGATAGAAATCAAGTTGTAATAGTAATCAACGATTTGATCATCTAATCGTAAGTGTTTATGAACTTTGTTGATTCATCGTTTATTATTGCTTCTCATACATGATTCAATCAATCATTTGGTTTCCGCACTCATGATTGATCATTGATATCGTGTTTCCACTATATTAGAAAAATGATGAGGCTTAGGTGTTAAATTCGGTTGGGCTTCTGTTATCCGTGTTTAGTTATTGGTTTTTAGTTAATTATGTGTTTGTTCCTGTAAAATACGGTTTGGACTAGAGGGGCCAAGGGCTTTGGCCCATGTAATAGTAATCAACAATTTAATCATCTAATCGTAAGTGTTTATTAACTTTGTTGATACATCGTTTATTACTGCTTCTCATACTTGATTCAATCAATCACTTGTATTCTGCATTCGTGATTGATCATTAATATCGTGTTTGGAATATAATAGATAAATGATGAGGCTTGTGTATTAAATGGGTTTAGGCTTCGGTTATCCATTTTTAGTGATTGGAAGTGTTAGTTAGTTATGTGTTTGTTCTTGTAAAATACGGTTTGGGGTAGATGGAAAAATGGCTTTGGCCCATGTAATAAATGTATGAGTTTGTATTTAAACAAACTCACATCCTATTTGCTAAGGTTCGCAAAAAATAGACACAAGAGAGAGAGAGAGAGAGGGAATTCATGACTTGAGAGAGACCAGAGAAAGATTTCGGTGGCTTAATTGAAACCTGTGTGCTAGACAGAAATCGAGTTGTAATAGTAATTAACGATTTGATCATCTAATCGTAAGTGTTTATTAACCTTGTTGATTCATCGTTTATTATTTCTTCTCATACTTTTTTTGGGTAAAGGGTTACCCCGGTGATGTTATAAATACACGAAAACTGAAGCACAAGTAGTAGAGTGAAATCTCTACTAGTTTCTAAGGGACAAGCCTCTATAGAGTAGAACTCAAAAATAGAACATACAAACACCCAGCAACAAACTGGTAAAAAACCAAAAACAATACAAAGACTAGTTAGCCTCCATCATCAAACACTCTATTCCCATGAGAGCTCCACGCCACAAGGACATCATGAATCCGGTCACTAGTTCGTATGTTGAGTCCCATAATTTTGTAGCAAATATCAGAAGCAATGTCCAAAACAACCCTTTCAGGGCTTCTAGTAGTGCGACCATGGAAACGGTTATTCTGTTCCCGCCACACATGATAAACAGCAGCAGCTACAACAATCTTACAAACAATTTTATCAATAGCCTTAGACTGCGAAACCGACTCAGCCCAGTTAACAATAGCAGGCCACTCATTAGAAACTTGAATCTTCATGGTACCACTAATCATCTCCCAAACCGTCTTAGAGTAAGGGCAAGCAAAGAAAAGATGATGATGAGAGTCTATGTCAGAATAACATAGTAGGCAACACATCATATTCAAACACCCTTTCCTCCAATTCCAATGAATCAATTTATCCTGAGTACGGAGCTTACCATTCATCACCAACCAGAGGCAGAAAGCATGTTTGGGAATGCAAGCACTGAACCAAATAACATGTCTCTATTGGAACAGGGGGTAACTCTGACGCAACGAATTCCAGGCAGTGGTGGTGGAAAAATCAGCAAAAGTATCCGCCACCTTGCAGTAATGCTTGTCAGCATAATCAGTTATTTCCGGGATATGAATGCTGTTAAGAATAGGGAAGCGATCGCACCAATCCATTGGCCAAGTCCAATTGGCATTCACAACAATATCAACAACACGAGAATAAATGGTATATCCTGCATTATGAATTTGCCGAGATGAAAGGATATTAGCCAGTAGGCCAACACCATTCCAAGTATCATACCAGGCCGAAGTGTCTAGCCCACTCCCAATATGAACCCATATATGGTTCAATCATCATTTGGATTTCGCACTCATGATTGATCGTTAATATCGCGTTTCGACTATATTAGAAAAATGATGAGGCTTGTGTATTAAATTGGGTTGGGCTTCGGTTATCCATGTTTAGTGATTGGGTGTTAGTTAATTATGTGTTTGTTCTTGTAAAATACGGTTTGGACTAGAGGGGCAAAGGGCTTTGGCCCATGTAATAGTAATAACGATTTGATCATCTGATCGTAAGTGTTTATTAATTTTGTTGATTCGTCGTTTAGTATTGCTTCTCATACTTGATTCAATCAATCATTTGGATTCCGCACTCATGATTGATCGTTGATATCGTGTTTCGACTATATTAGAAAAATGATGAGGCTTGTGTATTACATTGGGTTGGGCTTCGGTTATCCATGTTTAGTGATTGGGTGTAAGTTAATTATGTGTTTGTTCTTGTAAGTTACGGTTTGGGGTAGAGGAACAAAGGGCTTTGGCCCATGTAATAAATGTGTTAGTTTGTATTTAAACAAACTCACATCCTACTAGCTAAGGTTCGCCTAAATAGACACAACAGAGAGAGAGAGAGAGAGGGAATTCGTGACTTGAGAGAGACCAGAGAAAGATTTCGATGGTTTAACCGAAACCTGTGTGCTAGACAGAAATCGAGTTGTAATTGTAATCAACGATTTGATCATCTAATCGTAAGTGTTTATTAACTTTGTTGATTCATCGTTTATTTTTGCTTCTCATACTTGATTCAATCAATTACTTGATTTCCGCACTCATTATTGATCATTGATATCGTGTTTTGACTATAATCGATAAATGATGAGGCTTGTGTATTAAATTGGGTTGGGCTTCGGTTATCCATGTTTAATGATTGGGTGTTAGTTAATTATTATGTGATTTGATCATCTAATTGTAAGGGTTTATTAAGTTTGTTGATTCATCGTTTATTATTCTTTCTTCTACTTGATCATTGATATCGTGTTTGGCTATAATCGAAAAATGATGAGGCTTGTGTATTAAATGGGTTACGGCTTAGGTTATTTATGTTTAATGGTTGGGTGTTAGTTAAGTATGTGTTTGGGCTTGTAAAATATGGTTTGTGGTGGAGGGGCAAAAGGCTTTGGCCCATGTAATAAATGTGTGAGTTTATATTTGAACAAACTCACATTGCACTAGCTAGGTTTACCAAAATAGACACAAGAGAGAAAGGGAATTTGTTACTTGAGAGAGACCAGAGAATAATTTCGGTGGTATAACCGAAACCTGTGTGCTAGACAGAAATCGAGTTGTAATAGTAATCAACGATTTGATCATCTAATCGTAAGTGTTTATTAACTTCACTTGGATTCCGAATTGGTGATTGATCACTGATATCGTGTTTGGACTATAATCGATAAATGATGAGGCTTGTGTATTAAATGGCTTTGGGCTTGGGTTATCCATGTTTTGTGATTGGGTATTTGTTAATTATGTGTTTGTTCTTGTAAAATACGGTTTGAACTAGAGGGGCAAAGGGCTTTAGCCCATGTAATAAATGTGTGAGTTTTTATTTAAACAAACTCACATCCTACTTGCTAAGGTTTGCCGAAATAGAGACAAGAGAGAGATATGGAATTCATGACTTGAGAGAGACCAGAGAAATATTTTTGTGGCTTAACAAAAACCTATGTGCTATACAAAATTCGAGTTGTAATAGTAATCAACGATTTGATCATCTAATTTTAAGGGTTTATTAAGTTTGTTGATTCATCGTTTATTATTCTTTCTCCTACTTGATTCAATCAATTACTTGGATTTCGCATTCATGATTGGTCATTGATATCGAGTTTGGACTATAATAAAAAAATGATAAGGCTTGTGTATTAAATGGGTTACGGCTTGGGTTATTTATGTTTAAAGTTTGGGTGTTAGTTAAGTATGTGTTTGTGCTTGTAAAATATGGTTCGCGGTGGAGGGGCAAAGGGCTTTGGCCCATGTAATAAATGAGCGAGTTGATATTTAAACAAACTCACATTGCACTAGCTAGGTTTACCAAAATAGACACAAGAGAGAGAGGGAATTTGTTACTTTAGAGAGACCAGAGAAAGATTTCGGTGGCATAACCGAAACCTGTGTGCTAGACAGAAATTGAGTTGTAATAGTAATCAACGATTTGATCATCTGATCGTAAGTGTTTATTAACTTCACTTGGATTCCACATTCATGATTGATCACTGATATCGTGTTTGGACTATAATCGATAAATGATGAGGCTTGTGTATTAAATGGCTTTGGGCTTGGGTTATAATGTTTTGTGATTGGGTGTTAGTTAATTATGTGTTTCTTCTTGTAAAATACTGTTTGAACTAGAGGGGCAAAGGGCTTTGGCCCATGTAATAAATGTGTGATTTTATTTAAACAAACTCACATCCTACTAGCTAAGGTTCTCTGAAATAGAGACAAGAGATAGAGAGAGGGAATTCGTGACTTGAGAGAGACCAGAGAAAGATGTTTGTGGCTTAACCAAAACCTATGTGCTATACAAAAATCAAGTTGTAATAGTAATCAACGATTTGATCATCTAATTGTAAGGGTTTATTAAGTTTGTTGATTCATCGTTTATTATTCTTTCTCCTACTTGATTCAATCAATCACTTGGATTTCGCAGTCATGATTGATCATTAATATCGTGTTTGGACTATAATCGAAAAATGATGAGGCTTGTGTATTAAATGGGTTACGGTTTGGGTTATTTATGTTTAATGTTTGGGTGTTAGTTAAGTATGGGTTTGGGCATGTAAAATATGGTTGGAGGTGGAAGGGCAAAGGGCTTTGGCCCATCTAATAAATGTGTGAGTTTGTATTTAAACAAACTCACATTGCACTAGCTAGTTTACCAAAATAGACACAAGAGAGAGAGAGGGAATTTGTTACTTGAGAGAGACCAGAGAGAGATTTCGGTGGCATAACCGAAACCTGTGTGCTTATTAACTTCACTTGGATTCCGTATTCGTGATTGAACACTAATATCGTGTTTGGACTATAATCGAGAAATGATGAGGCTTGTGTATTAAATGGCTTTGGGCTTGGGTTATCCATGTTTTGTGATTAGGTATTTGTTAATTATGTGTTTGTTCTTGTAAAATACGGTTTGAACTAGATGGGCAAAGGGCTTTGGCCCATGTAATAAATGTGTGAGTTTTTATTTAAACAAACTCACATCCTACTTGCTAAGGTTCGCCGAAATAGAGACAAGAGAGAGAGAGATGGAATTCGTGACTTGAGAGAGACCAAAGAAAGATTTGTGTGGCTTAACAAAAACCTATGTGCTATACAAAAATCGAGTTGTAATAGTAATCAATGATTTGATCATCTAATTGTAAGGGTGTATTAAGTTTGTTGATTCATCGTTTATTATTCTTTCTCCTACTTGATTCAATCAATTACTTGGATTTCGCATTCATGATTGGTCATTGATATCGAGTTTGGACCATAATCAAAAAATGATGAGGCTTGTGTATTAAATGGGTTACGGCTTGGGTTATTTATGTTTAAAGTTTGGGTGTTAGTTAAGTATGTGTTTGGGCTTGTAAAATATGGTTTGCGGTGGAGGGGCAAAGGGCTTTGGCCCATCTAATAAATGTGTGAGTTTGTATTCAAACAAACTCACATTGCACTAGCTAGGTTTACCAAAATAGACACAAGAGAGAAAGGGAATTTGTTACTTGAGAGAGACCAGAGAAATATTTCGGTGGCATAACCGAAACCTGTGTGCTAGACAGGAATTGTGTTGTAATAGTAATCAACGATTTGATCATCTGATCGTAAGTGTTTATTAACTTCACTTGGATTCCGCATTCGCGATTGATCATTGATATCGTGTTTGGACTATAATCGATAAATGATGAGGCTTGTGTATTAAATGGCTTTGGGCTTGGGTTATCCATGTTTTGTGATTGGGTATTTGTTAATTATGTGTTTGTTATTGTAAAATACAGTTTGAACTAGATGGGCAAAGGGCTTTGGCCCATGTAATAAATGTGTGAGTTTTTATTTAAACAAACTCACATCCTACTTGCTAAGGTTCGCCGAAATTGAGACAAGAGAGAGAGAGAGATGGAATTCGTGACTTGAGAGAGACCAGAGATTTTTGTGGCTTAAAAAAAACCTATGTGCTATACAAAAATCGAGTTGTAATAGTAATCAACGATTTGATCATCTAATTGTAAGGGTTTATTAGTTTTTGTTGATTCATCGTTTATTATTCTTTTCCTACTTGATTCAATCAATCACTTGGATTTCGCATTCATGATTGATCATTGATATCGTGTTTGGACTATAATTGAAAAATGACGAGGCTTGTGTATTAAATGGGTTAGGGCTTGGGTTATTTATGTTTAATGATTGGGTGTTAGTTAAGTATGTGTTTGGGCTTGTAAAATATGGTTTGCGGTGGATGGGCAAAGGGCTTTGGCCCATGTAATAAATGTGTGAGTTTGTATTTAAACAAACTCACATTGCACTAGCTATGTTTACCAAAATAGACACAAGGGAGAGAGGGAATTTGTTACTTGAGACTGACCAGAGAAAAATTTTGGTGGTATAACCGAAACCTGTGTGCTAGAAAGAAATCGAGTTGTAATAGTAATCAACGATTTGATCATCTAATCGTAAGTGTTTATTAACTTCACTTGGATTCCGCATTCGTGAGTGATCATTGATATCGTGTTTGGACTATAATCGATAAATGATGAGGCTTGTGTATTAAATGGCTTTGGGCTTGGGTTATCCATGTTTGTGATTGGGTATTTGTTAATTATGTGTTTGTTCTTGTAAAATACGGTTTGAACTAGATGGGCAAAGGGCTTTGGCCCATGTAATAAATGTGTGAGTTTTTATTTAAACAAACTCACATCCTACTTGCTAAGGTTCGCCGAAATTGAGACAAGGGAGAGAGAGAGATGGAATTCGTGTTTTGAGAGTGACCAGAGAAAGATTTTTGTGGCTTAAAAAAAAATTTGTGCTATACAAAAATCGAGTTGTAATAGTAATCAACGATTTGATCATCTAATTGTAAGGGTTTATTAAGTTTGTTGATTCATTGTTTATTATTCTTTTCCTACTTGATTCAATCAATTACTTGGATTTCGCATTCGTGATTGATCTTTGATATCGTGTTTGGACTATATTCGAAAAATGATGAGGCTTGTGTATTAAATGGGTTAGGGCTTGGGTTATTTATGTTTAATGATTGGGTGTTAGTTAAGTATGTGTTTGGGCTTGTAAAATATGGTTTGCGGTGGAGGGGCAAAGGGCTTTGGCCCATGTAATAAATGTGTGAATTTGTATTTAAACAAACTCACATTGCACTAGCTAGGTTTACCAAAATAGACACAAGAGAGAGAGGGAATTTGTTACTTGAGAGAGACCAGAGAAAGTTTCGGTGGTATAACCGAAACCTTTGTGCTAGACAGAAATCGAGTTGTAATAGTAATCAACGATTTGATCATCTAATCGTAAGTGTTTATTAACTTCACTTGGATTCCGCATTCGTGATTGATCATTGATATCGTGTTTGGACTATAATCAATAAATGATGAGACTTGTGTATTAAATGGCTTTGGGCTTGGGTTATCCATGTTTTGTGATTGGGTATTTGTTAATTATGTGTTTTGTTCTTATAAAATACGGTTTGAACTAGAGGGGCAAAGGGCTTTGCCCCATGTAATAAATGTGTGAGTTTTTAAGTAAACAAACTCACAGCCTACTTGCTAAGGTTCGCCGAAATTGAGACAAGAGAGAGAGATGGAATTCGTGACTTAAGAGGGACCAGAGAAAGATTTTTATGGATTAACAAAAACCTATGTGCTATACAAAAATCGAGTTGTAATAGTAATCAACGATTTGATTATCTAATTGTAAGGGTTTATTAAGTTTGTTGATTCATCGTTTATTATTCCGTCTCCTACTTGATTCAATCAATCACTTGGTTTCGCATTCATAATTGATCATTGATATCATGTTTGGACCATAATCGAAAAATGATGAGGCTTGTGTATTAAATGGGTTAGGGCTTGGGTTATCTATGTTTAATGATTGGGTGTTAGTTAATTATTTGTTTGGGCTTGTAAAATATGGTTTGCGGTGGAGGGGCAAAGGGCTTTGGCCCATGTAATAAATGTGTGAGTTTCTATTTAAACAAACTCACATTTCACTAGCTAGGTTTACCAAAATAGACACAAGAGAGAGAGGGAATTTGTTACTTGAGAGAGACCAGAGAAAGATTTCGGTGGCATAATCGAATCCTGTGTGCTAGACAGAAATCAAGTTATACACTTTGATCATCTAATCGATTCCACATTCGTGATTGATCATTGATATCGTGTTTGGACTATAATCGATAAATGATGAGGCTTGTGTATTAAATGGCTTTGGGCTTGGGTTATCCATGTTTTGTGATTAGGTGTTAGTTAATTATGTGTTTGTTCTTGTAAAATACGGTTTGAACTAGAGGGGCAAAAGGCTTTGGCCCATGTAATAAATGTGGGGGTTTATATTTAAACAAACTTACATCCTTTTTTTTTGGGTAAAGGGTTACCCCGGTGATTTGTATTGATATACCGCAAATAAAGCACAAGTAGTAAGGAGACACCCTTACTAGTTCATACTTGGGACATGCCCCAAAGTACCTAAACACAAGAAAACCAACAAAAACAGAAAACAAGCCCAGAGGCAAAACTCACCTAGCAAATAATCTAGGAAAAACACACAATCAACAAAAATATAAAAATTTGCAGACATCAGGCGGCCTAGTATGATTCATAGTAGCACACAACCACAGCCTAAGCTTCTTAGCCACAAGCCGAACCTCTGAATGCTCAAACGGCTTTAACAGACTTCTACACATCCAAAAAAAAACGCTACTAACCATTTGAAGCCTTCACTAGAGGGTTGCTTACCCCTTTATGTGTTTTGGGGATGCCCGTCTCCATAAACCCCTCTGTTTCATTGTACACCACCTCTTGTCATCATCATCCTCATTATTGTCCCGTGAAAACCGAGAAAATTCTCTAACACTTGAAGATTCAGCCCTATAAGCCCCTGCTTGATCATTTCCCAAGCCCGTGTTACCCCCGTCCTTTCCTAAAACATCAAACGGGTTAGATGTGAGAACCATGTCCCTTTTTCCATTGTCATGATGAGCATTTTCCCTCGAATTAACCTTCACCGGACGATACTCAAACTTTTGTTTGACTTTGGTAGTATGAACATTCTGTTTTCTTGCCACCTTACTTGCTTTCAGAACAATAAAACCTTCATCATCCATATTCTGACCCCCTTTTTGTTTAGCCTGTTTAACCTGTTTCGCACACTCATCAGAATTATGACCAAAGACACAACAATGGCTACACCTTGGGGGTTTCCATTCATATTCCACCTCAATTTTCTCCTTTAAGAAGAAATCACCCTCAAGATCAGGGATTGCAACCATAACACTTTCCAGAAAGTCTTGATCCGCAGAAATATCAATAAGGGCTCTAGCATAACTACTTCTACCCCAAGTGTTCAAACACATAGAAGCTGTGAGAGAATCCAGCAATTTGGGGACACCGAATTTAGTGGCAATAAGGCTAAGGCCATCATCCGTGTAAGCAGCAAGCGGGACGTTATGCAATTTCACCCAGACGGAGACATTTTTTATATCATCTTTTTTTAATTGTGTAGTAGGAGTCCAGATATTTAAGAATAAAGGCCTATTTTTTATCAACCAGGGACCACCCTCCAGAGCATCGATCATCCATTTTCTATCAGAGAACTTGAAAAAGAAATAACCACTAGCATTCATCATTACTTTATTGAGCCCAAATTTCTTCCATGACTGAGTAACAAAATATTGAACAGCAGGAAAAGCAATCCTATCTCCCAAGAAATACCCGGAGGATGTTATTTTGTTTAAATACAGACTTACACATTTATTACATTGGCCAAAGCCCTTTCTCCCTCTAGTCTAAACCGTATTTTACAAGAACAAACACATAATTAACTAACACCCAACCATTAAACATGGATAACCGAAGCCCAACCCAATTTAATACACAAGCCTCATCATTTTTCTATTATAGTCATAACACGGTATCAATGTTCAATCATGAGTGCGGAATCAAAGTGCATAATTGAATCAATTATGAGAAGCAGTAATAAACGATGAATCAACAAAGTTAATAAATGAGAAGCAATAATAAACGATGAATCAACAAACTTAATAAACACTTACGAATAGATGATTAAATTGTTGAATACTATTACAACTCGATTTCTATCTAGCACACAGGTTTCGGTTAGGCCACCAAAATCATACTCTGGTCTCTCTCTAGTCATGAATTCCCCCTCTCTCTCTCTTTACTGTCTATTTCCGCAAACCTTAGCTAGTAGGATGTGAGTTATTATAAATAAAAACTCACACATTTATTACATGGGCCAAAGCCCTTTCTCCCTCTAGTTCAAACCGTATTTTACAAGAACAAGCACATAATTAACTACCACCCAATCATTAAACATGGATAACCGAAGCCCAACCCAATTTAATACACAAGCCTTATCATTTTTCTAGTATAGTCGAAACACGATATCAATGATCAATCATGACTGCGGAATCCAAGTGATTAATTGAATCAAGTATGAGAAGCAATAATAAACGATGAATCAACAAAGTTAATAAATGAGAAGCAATAATAAACGATGAATCAACAAAGTTAATAAACACTAACGATTATATGACTAAATCGTTGATTACTATTAAAATTCGAATTCTGTC
>JBCNJP010010385.1:0-22535 GCA_039602395.1 Deinandra increscens subsp. villosa
AGGACCAATGATGGCCCAATAAGGTGTGTTTAGTAGGGCAATGAGGGTCGGTTGGAACCAATAAGTCCTAATAAGGTGTGTATATAACCAATAAGTTGTGTTTAGGACCAATGATGGCCCAATAATGTGTGTTTAGTTGGGACTAATGAGTCCCACTAAGGTGTGTATATAACCAATAAGTTGTGTTTAGGACCAATGATGGCCCTATAAGGAGTGTTTAGTAGGGCAATGAGGGTCGGTTGGGACCAATAAGTCCTAGTAAGGTGTGTCTTATATAACCAATAAGTTGTGTTTAGGACCAATGATGGCCCAATAATGTGTGTTTAAGGGCAATAAGGGTCAGTTGGGACCAATGAGTCCCAATAAAGTGTGTATATAACCAATAAGTTGTGTTTACGACCAATTATGGCCCAATAAGGTGTGTTTAGTTGGCACCAATGAGTCCCACTAATGTGTGTATATGACCAATACGTTGTGTTTAGGACCAATGATGGCACAATAAAGTGGGTTTAGGGACAATGAGGGTTAGTTGGCACCAATGAGTCCTAATAAGGTGTTTATATAACCAATAAGTTGTGTTTACGACCAATTATGGCCCAATATGGTGTGTTTAGTTGGGACTAATGAGTCCCACTAAGGTGTGTATATAACCAATAAGTTATGTTTAGGACCAATGATGGCCTAATAAGGTGTGTTTAGTAGGGCAATGAGGGTCGGTTAGGACCAATAAGTCCTAGTAAGGTGTGTATATAACCAATAAGTTGTGTTTAGGACCAATGATGGCCCTATAAGGAGTGTTTAGTAGGGCAATGAGGGTCGGTTGGGACCAATGAGTCCTAGTAAGGTGTGTCTTATATAACCAATAAGTTGTGTTTAGGACCAATGATGGCCCAATAATGTGTGTTTAAGGGCAATGAGGGTCAGTTGGGACCAATGAGTCCCAATAAAGTGTGTATATAACCAATAAGTTGTGTTTACGACCAATTATGGCCCAATAAGGTGTGTTTAGTTGGCACCAATGAGTCCCACTAATGTGTGCATATAACCAATACGTTGTGTTTAGGACCAATGATGGCACAATAAAGTGGGTTTAGGAACAATGAGGGTTAGTTGGCACCAATGAGTCCTAATAAGGTGTTTATATAACCAATAAGTTGTGTTTACGACCAATTATGGCCCAATATGGCGTGTTTAGTTGGGACTAATGAGTCCCACTAAGGTGTGTATATAACCAATAAGTTATGTTTAGGACTAATGATGGCCCAATAAGGTGTGTTTAGTAGGGCAATGAGGGTCGGTTAGGACTAATAAGTCCTAGTAAGGTGTGTATATAACCAATAAGTTGTGTTTAGGACCAATGATGGCCCAATAATGTGTGTTTAAGGGCAATGAGGGTCCGTTGGAGACCAATGAGTCCCAATAAAGTGTGTATATAACCAATAAGTTGTGTTTACGACCAATTATGGCCCAATAAGGTGTGTTTAGTTGGGACCAATGAGTCCCACTAATGTGTGTATATAACCAATACGTTGTGTTTAGGACCAATGATGGCCCAATAATGTGTGTTTAGTTGGGACTAATGAGTCCCACTAAGGTTTGTATATAACCAATAAGTTGTGTTTAGGACCAATGATGGCCCTATAAGGAGTGTTTAGTAGGGCAATGAGGGTCGGTTGGGACCAATAAGTCCTAGTAAGGTGTGTCTTATATAACCAATAAGTTGTGTTTAGGACCAATGATGGCCCAATAATGTGTGTTTAAGGGCAATAAGGGTCAGTTGGGACCAATGAGTCCCAATAAAGTGTGTATATAACCAATAAGTTGTGTTTACGACCAATTATGGCCCAATAAGGTGTGTTTAGTTGGCACCAATGAGTCCCACTAATGTGTGTATATGACCAATACGTTGTGTTTAGGACCAATGATGGCACAATAAAGTGGGTTTAGGGACAATGAGGGTTAGTTGGCACCAATGAGTCCTAATAAGGTGTTTATATAACCAATAAGTTGTGTTTACGACCAATTATGGCCCAATATGGTGTGTTTAGTTGGGACTAATGAGTCCCACTAAGGTGTGTATATAACCAATAAGTTATGTTTAGGACCAATGATGGCCTAATAAGGTGTGTTTAGTAGGGCAATGAGGGTCGGTTAGGACCAATAAGTCCTAGTAAGGTGTGTATATAACCAATAAGTTGTGTTTAGGACCAATGATGGCCCTATAAGGAGTGTTTAGTAGGGCAATGAGGGTCGGTTGGGACCAATGAGTCCTAGTAAGGTGTGTCTTATATAACCAATAAGTTGTGTTTAGGACCAATGATGGCCCAATAATGTGTGTTTAAGGGCAATGAGGGTCAGTTGGGACCAATGAGTCCCAATAAAGTGTGTATATAACCAATAAGTTGTGTTTACGACCAATTATGGCCCAATAAGGTGTGTTTAGTTGGCACCAATGAGTCCCACTAATGTGTGCATATAACCAATACGTTGTGTTTAGGACCAATGATGGCACAATAAAGTGGGTTTAGGGACAATGAGGGTTAGTTGGCACCAATGAGTCCTAATAAGGTGTTTATATAACCAATAAGTTGTGTTTACGACCAATTATGGCCCAATATGGCGTGTTTAGTTGGGACTAATGAGTCCCACTAAGGTGTGTATATAACCAATAAGTTATGTTTAGGACCAATGATGGCCCAATAAGGTGTGTTTAGTAGGGCAATGAGGGTCGGTTAGGACTAATAAGTCCTAGTAAGGTGTGTATATAACCAATAAGTTGTGTTTAGGACCAATGATGGCCCAATAATGTGTGTTTAAGGGCAATGAGGGTCCGTTGGGACCAATGAGTCCCAATAAAGTGTGTATATAACCAATAAGTTGTGTTTACGACCAATTATGGCCCAATAAGGTGTGTTTAGTTGGGACCAATGAGTCCCACTAATGTGTGCATATAACCAATACGTTGTGTTTAGGACCAATGATGGCACAATAAAGTGGGTTTAGGGACAATGAGGGTTAGTTGGCACCAATGAGTCCTAATAAGGTGTTTATATAACCAATAAGTTGTGTTTACGACCAATTATGGCCCAATATGGTGTGTTTAGTTGGGACTAATGAGTCCCACTAAGGTGTGTATATAACCAATAAATTATGTTTAGGACCAATGATGGCCCAATAAGGTGTGTTTAGTAGGGCAATGAGGGTCGGTTAGAACCAATAAGTCCTAGTAAGGTGTGTATATAACCAATAAGTTGTGTTTAGGACCAATGATGGCCCAATAATGTGTGTTTAGTTGGGACTAATGAGTCCCACTAAGGTGTGTATATAACCTATAAGTTGTGTTTAGGACCAATGATGGCCCAATAAGGTGTGTTTAGTAGGGCAATGAGGGTCGGTTGGGACCAATAAGTCCTAGTAAGGTGTTTCTTATATAACCAATAAGTTGTGTTTAGGACCAATGATGGCCCAATAATGTGTGTTTAAGGGCAATGAGGGTCCGTTGGGACCAATGAGTCCCAATAAAGTGTGTATATAACCAATAAGTTGTGTTTACGACCAATTATGGCCCAATAAGGTGTGTTTAGTTGGGACCAATGAGTCCCATTAATGTGTGCATATAACCAATACGTTGTGTTTAGGACCAATGATGGCACAATAAAGTGGGTTTAGGGACAATGAGGGTTAGTTGGCACCAATGAGTCCTAATAAGGTGTTTATATAACCAATAAGTTGTGTTTACGACCAATTATGGCCCAATATGGTGTGTTTAGTTGGGACTAATGAGTCCCACTAAGGTGTGTATATAACCAATAAATTATGTTTAGGACCAATGATGGCCCAATAAGGTGTGTTTAGTAGGGCAATGAGGGTCGGTTAGAACCAATAAGTCCTAGTAAGGTGTGTATATAACCAATAAGTTGTGTTTAGGACCAATGATGGCCCAATAATGTGTGTTTAGTTGGGACTAATGAGTCCCACTAAGGTTTGTATATAACCAATAAGTTGTGTTTAGGACCAATGATGGCCCTATAAGGAGTGTTTAGTAGGGCAATGAGGGTCGGTTGGGACCAATAAGTCCTAGTAAGGTGTGTCTTATATAACCAATAAGTTGTGTTTAGGACCAATGATGGCCCAATAATGTGTGTTTAAGGGCAATAAGGGTCAGTTGGGACCAATGAGTCCCAATAAAGTGTGTATATAACCAATAAGTTGTGTTTACGACCAATTATGGCCCAATAAGGTGTGTTTAGTTGGCACCAATGAGTCCCACTAATGTGTGTATATAACCAATACGTTGTGTTTAGGACCAATGATGGCACAATAAAGTGGGTTTAGGGACAATGAGGGTTAGTTGGCACCAATGAGTCCTAATAAGGTGTTTATATAACCAATAAGTTGTGTTTACGACCAATTATGGCCCAATATGGTGTGTTTAGTTGGGACTAATGAGTCCCACTAAGGTGTGTATATAACCAATAAGTTATGTTTAGGACCAATGATGGCCTAATAAGGTGTGTTTAGTAGGGCAATGAGGGTCGGTTAGGACCAATAAGTCCTAGTAAGGTGTGTATATAACCAATAAGTTGTGTTTAGGACCAATGATGGCCCTATAAGGAGTGTTTAGTAGGGCAATGAGGGTCGGTTGGGACCAATGAGTCCTAGTAAGGTGTGTCTTATATAACCAATAAGTTGTGTTTAGGACCAATGATGGCCCAATAATGTGTGTTTAAGGGCAATGAGGGTCAGTTGGGACCAATGAGTCCCAATAAAGTGTGTATATAACCAATAAGTTGTGTTTACGACCAATTATGGCCCAATAAGGTGTGTTTAGTTGGGACCAATGAGTCCCACTAATGTGTGCATATAACCAATACGTTGTGTTTAGGACCAATGATGGCACAATAAAGTGGGTTTAGGGACAATGAGGGTTAGTTGGCACCAATGAGTCCTAATAAGGTGTTTATATAACCAATAAGTTGTGTTTACGACCAATTATGGCCCAATATGGTGTGTTTAGTTGGGACTAATGAGTCCCACTAAGGTGTGTATATAACCAATAAGTTATGTTTAGGACCAATGATGGCCCAATAAGGTGTGTTTAGTAGGGCAATGAGGGTCGGTTAGAACCAATAAGTCCTAGTAAGGTGTGTATATAACCAATAAGTTGTGTTTAGGACCAATGATGGCCCAATAATGTGTGTTTAGTTGGGACTAATGAGTCCCACTAAGGTGTGTATATAACCAATAAGTTGTGTTTAGGACCAATGATGGCCCAATAAGGTGTGTTTAGTAGGGCAATGAGGGTCGGTTAGGACCAATAAGTCCTAGTAAGGTGTGTCTTATATAACCAATAAGTTGTGTTTAGGACCAATGATGGCCCAATAATGTGTGTTTAAGGGCAATGAGGGTCAGTTGGGACCAATGAGTCCCAATAAAGTGTGTATATAACCAATAAGTTGTGTTTACGACCAATTATGGCCCAATAAGGTGTGTTTAGTTGGGACCAATGAGTCCCACTAATGTGTGCATATAACCAATACGTTGTGTTTAGGACCAATGATGGCACAATAAAGTGGGTTTAGGGACAATGAGGGTTAGTTGGCACCAATGAGTCCTAATAAGGTGTTTATATAACCAATAAGTTGTGTTTACGACCAATTATGGCCCAATATGGTGTGTTTAGTTGGGACTAATGAGTCCCACTAAGGTGTGTATATAACCAATAAGTTATGTTTAGGACCAATGATGGCCCAATAAGGTGTGTTTAGTAGGGCAATGAGGGTCGGTTAGAACCAATAAGTCCTAGTAAGGTGTGTATATAACCAATAAGTTGTGTTTAGGACCAATGATGGCCCAATAATGTGTGTTTAGTTGGGACTAATGAGTCCCACTAAGGTTTGTATATAACCAATAAGTTGTGTTTAGGACCAATGATGGCCCTATAAGGAGTGTTTAGTAGGGCAATGAGGGTCGGTTGGGACCAATAAGTCCTAGTAAGGTGTGTCTTATATAACCAATAAGTTGTGTTTAGGACCAATGATGGCCCAATAATGTGTGTTTAAGGGCAATGAGGGTCAGTTGGGACCAATGAGTCCCAATAAAGTGTGTATATAACCAATAAGTTGTGTTTACGACCAATTATGGCCCAATAAGGTGTGTTTAGTTGGCACCAATGAGTCCCACTAATGTGTGTATATGACCAATACGTTGTGTTTAGGACCAATGATGGCACAATAAAGTGGGTTTAGGGACAATGAGGGTTAGTTGGCACCAATGAGTCCTAATAAGGTGTTTATATAACCAATAAGTTGTGTTTACGACCAATTATGGCCCAATATGGTGTGTTTAGTTGGGACTAATGAGTCCCACTAAGGTGTGTATATAACCAATAAGTTATGTTTAGGACCAATGATGGCCCAATAAGGTGTGTTTAGTAGGGCAATGAGGGTCGGTTAGGACCAATAAGTCCTAGTAAGGTGTGTATATAACCAATAAGTTGTGTTTAGGACCAATGATGGCCCTATAAGGAGTGTTTAGTAGGGCAATGAGGGTCGGTTGGGACCAATGAGTCCTAGTAAGGTGTGTCTTATATAACCAATAAGTTGTGTTTAGGACCAATGATGGCCCAATAATGTGTGTTTAAGGGCAATGAGGGTCAGTTGGGACCAATGAGTCCCAATAAAGTGTGTATATAACCAATAAGTTGTGTTTACGACCAATTATGGCCCAATAAGGTGTGTTTAGTTGGGACCAATGAGTCCCACTAATGTGTGCATATAACCAATACGTTGTGTTTAGGACCAATGATGGCACAATAAAGTGGGTTTAGGGACAATGAGGGTTAGTTGGCACCAATGAGTCCTAATAAGGTGTTTATATAACCAATAAGTTGTGTTTACGACCAATTATGGCCCAATATGGTGTGTTTAGTTGGGACTAATGAGTCCCACTAAGGTGTGTATATAACCAATAAGTTATGTTTAGGACCAATGATGGCCCAATAAGGTGTGTTTAGTTGGGACCAATGAGTCCCATAATGTGTGTATAACCAATACGTTGTGTTTAGGACCAATGATGGCCAATAAGTGTGTTTAGTGGACCAATGAGTGGTGTTATATAACCAATAAGTTGTGTTTACGACCAATTATGGCCCAATATGGTGTGTTTAGTTGGGACTAATGAGTCCCACTAAGGTGTGTATATAACCAATAAGTTGTGTTTAGGACCAATGATGGCCCAATAAGGTGTGTTTAGTAGGGCAATGAGGGTCGGTTAGGACCAATAAGTCCTAGTAAGGTGTGTCTTATATAACCAATAAGTTGTGTTTAGGACCAATGATGGCCCAATAATGTGTGTTTAAGGGCAATGAGGGTCCGTTGGGACCAATGAGTCCCAATAAAGTGTGTATATAACCAATAAGTTGTGTTTACGACCAATTATGGCCCAATAAGGTGTGTTTAGTTGGGACCAATGAGTCCCACTAATGTGTGCATATAACCAATACGTTGTGTTTAGGACCAATGATGGCACAATAAAGTGGGTTTAGGGACAATGAGGGTTAGTTGGCACCAATGAGTCCTAATAAGGTGTTTATATAACCAATAAGTTGTGTTTACGACCAATTATGGCCCAATATGGTGTGTTTAGTTGGGACTAATGAGTCCCACTAAGGTGTGTATATAACCAATAAATTATGTTTAGGACCAATGATGGCCCAATAAGGTGTGTTTAGTAGGGCAATGAGGGTCGGTTAGAACCAATAAGTCCTAGTAAGGTGTGTATATAACCAATAAGTTGTGTTTAGGACCAATGATGGCCCAATAATGTGTGTTTAGTTGGGACTAATGAGTCCCACTAAGGTGTGTATATAACCTATAAGTTGTGTTTAGGACCAATGATGGCCCAATAAGGTGTGTTTAGTAGGGCAATGAGGGTCGGTTGGGACCAATAAGTCCTAGTAAGGTGTTTCTTATATAACCAATAAGTTGTGTTTAGGACCAATGATGGCCCAATAATGTGTGTTTAAGGGCAATGAGGGTCCGTTGGGACCAATGAGTCCCAATAAAGTGTGTATATAACCAATAAGTTGTGTTTACGACCAATTATGGCCCAATAAGGTGTGTTTAGTTGGGACCAATGAGTCCCATTAATGTGTGCATATAACCAATACGTTGTGTTTAGGACCAATGATGGCACAATAAAGTGGGTTTAGGGACAATGAGGGTTAGTTGGCACCAATGAGTCCTAATAAGGTGTTTATATAACCAATAAGTTGTGTTTACGACCAATTATGGCCCAATATGGTGTGTTTAGTTGGGACTAATGAGTCCCACTAAGGTGTGTATATAACCAATAAATTATGTTTAGGACCAATGATGGCCCAATAAGGTGTGTTTAGTAGGGCAATGAGGGTCGGTTAGAACCAATAAGTCCTAGTAAGGTGTGTATATAACCAATAAGTTGTGTTTAGGACCAATGATGGCCCAATAATGTGTGTTTAGTTGGGACTAATGAGTCCCACTAAGGTTTGTATATAACCAATAAGTTGTGTTTAGGACCAATGATGGCCCTATAAGGAGTGTTTAGTAGGGCAATGAGGGTCGGTTGGGACCAATAAGTCCTAGTAAGGTGTGTCTTATATAACCAATAAGTTGTGTTTAGGACCAATGATGGCCCAATAATGTGTGTTTAAGGGCAATAAGGGTCAGTTGGGACCAATGAGTCCCAATAAAGTGTGTATATAACCAATAAGTTGTGTTTACGACCAATTATGGCCCAATAAGGTGTGTTTAGTTGGCACCAATGAGTCCCACTAATGTGTGTATATGACCAATACGTTGTGTTTAGGACCAATGATGGCACAATAAAGTGGGTTTAGGGACAATGAGGGTTAGTTGGCACCAATGAGTCCTAATAAGGTGTTTATATAACCAATAAGTTGTGTTTACGACCAATTATGGCCCAATATGGTGTGTTTAGTTGGGACTAATGAGTCCCACTAAGGTGTGTATATAACCAATAAGTTATGTTTAGGACCAATGATGGCCTAATAAGGTGTGTTTAGTAGGGCAATGAGGGTCGGTTAGGACCAATAAGTCCTAGTAAGGTGTGTATATAACCAATAAGTTGTGTTTAGGACCAATGATGGCCCTATAAGGAGTGTTTAGTAGGGCAATGAGGGTCGGTTGGGACCAATGAGTCCTAGTAAGGTGTGTCTTATATAACCAATAAGTTGTGTTTAGGACCAATGATGGCCCAATAATGTGTGTTTAAGGGCAATGAGGGTCAGTTGGGACCAATGAGTCCCAATAAAGTGTGTATATAACCAATAAGTTGTGTTTACGACCAATTATGGCCCAATAAGGTGTGTTTAGTTGGCACCAATGAGTCCCACTAATGTGTGCATATAACCAATACGTTGTGTTTAGGACCAATGATGGCACAATAAAGTGGGTTTAGGAACAATGAGGGTTAGTTGGCACCAATGAGTCCTAATAAGGTGTTTATATAACCAATAAGTTGTGTTTACGACCAATTATGGCCCAATATGGCGTGTTTAGTTGGGACTAATGAGTCCCACTAAGGTGTGTATATAACCAATAAGTTATGTTTAGGACCAATGATGGCCCAATAAGGTGTGTTTAGTAGGGCAATGAGGGTCGGTTAGGACCAATAAGTCCTAGTAAGGTGTGTATATAACCAATAAGTTGTGTTTAGGACCAATGATGGCCCAATAATGTGTGTTTAAGGGCAATGAGGGTCCGTTGGGACCAATGAGTCCCAATAAAGTGTGTATATAACCAATAAGTTGTGTTTACGACCAATTATGGCCCAATAAGGTGTGTTTAGTTGGGACCAATGAGTCCCACTAATGTGTGCATATAACCAATACGTTGTGTTTAGGACCAATGATGGCACAATAAAGTGGGTTTAGGGACAATGAGGGTTAGTTGGCACCAATGAGTCCTAATAAGGTGTTTATATAACCAATAAGTTGTGTTTACGACCAATTATGGCCCAATATGGTGTGTTTAGTTGGGACTAATGAGTCCCACTAAGGTGTGTATATAACCAATAAATTATGTTTAGGACCAATGATGGCCCAATAAGGTGTGTTTAGTAGGGCAATGAGGGTCGGTTAGAACCAATAAGTCCTAATAAGGTGTGTATATAACCAATAAGTTGTGTTTAGGACCAATGATGGCCCAATAATGTGTGTTTAGTTGGGACTAATGAGTCCCACTAAGGTTTGTATATAACCAATAAGTTGTGTTTAGGACCAATGATGGCCCTATAAGGAGTGTTTAGTAGGGCAATGAGGGTCGGTTGGGACCAATAAGTCCTAGTAAGGTGTGTCTTATATAACCAATAAGTTGTGTTTAGGACCAATGATGGCCCAATAATGTGTGTTTAAGGGCAATAAGGGTCAGTTGGGACCAATGAGTCCCAATAAAGTGTGTATATAACCAATAAGTTGTGTTTACGACCAATTATGGCCCAATAAGGTGTGTTTAGTTGGCACCAATGAGTCCCACTAATGTGTGTATATGACCAATACGTTGTGTTTAGGACCAATGATGGCACAATAAAGTGGGTTTAGGGACAATGAGGGTTAGTTGGCACCAATGAGTCCTAATAAGGTGTTTATATAACCAATAAGTTGTGTTTACGACCAATTATGGCCCAATATGGTGTGTTTAGTTGGGACTAATGAGTCCCACTAAGGTGTGTATATAACCAATAAGTTATGTTTAGGACCAATGATGGCCTAATAAGGTGTGTTTAGTAGGGCAATGAGGGTCGGTTAGGACCAATAAGTCCTAGTAAGGTGTGTATATAACCAATAAGTTGTGTTTAGGACCAATGATGGCCCTATAAGGAGTGTTTAGTAGGGCAATGAGGGTCGGTTGGGACCAATGAGTCCTAGTAAGGTGTGTCTTATATAACCAATAAGTTGTGTTTAGGACCAATGATGGCCCAATAATGTGTGTTTAAGGGCAATGAGGGTCAGTTGGGACCAATGAGTCCCAATAAAGTGTGTATATAACCAATAAGTTGTGTTTACGACCAATTATGGCCCAATAAGGTGTGTTTAGTTGGCACCAATGAGTCCCACTAATGTGTGCATATAACCAATACGTTGTGTTTAGGACCAATGATGGCACAATAAAGTGGGTTTAGGGACAATGAGTTAGTTGGCACCATATGGTCCTAATAATTTTATATACCATAGTTGTGCCTATCATTGGTCCTAAACACAACGTATTGGTTATATGCACACATTAGTGGGACTCATTGGTCCCAACTAAACACACCTTATTGGGCCATAATTGGTCGTAAACACAACTTATTGGTTATATACACACTTTATTGGGACTCATTGGTCCCAACTGACCCTCATTGCCCTTAAACACACATTATTGGGCCATCATTGGTCCTAAACACAACTTATTGGTTATATAAGACACACCTTACTAGGACTCATTGGTCCCAACCGACCCTCATTGCCCTACTAAACACTCCTTATAGGGCCATCATTGGTCCTAAACACAACTTATTGGTTATATACACACCTTACTAGGACTTATTGGTCCTAACCGACCCTCATTGCCCTACTAAACACACCTTATTAGGCCATCATTGGTCCTAAACATAACTTATTGGTTATATACACACCTTAGTGGGACTCATTAGTCCCAACTAAACACACCATATTGGGCCATAATTGGTCGTAAACACAACTTATTGGTTATATAAACACCTTATTAGGACTCATTGGTGCCAACTAACCCTCATTGTCCCTAAACCCACTTTATTGTGCCATCATTGGTCCTAAACACAACGTATTGGTCATATACACACATTAGTGGGACTCATTGGTGCCAACTAAACACACCTTATTGGGCCATAATTGGTCGTAAACACAACTTATTGGTTATATACACACTTTATTGGGACTCATTGGTCCCAACTGACCCTCATTGCCCTTAAACACACATTATTGGGCCATCATTGGTCCTAAACACAACTTATTGGTTATATAAGACACACCTTACTAGGACTTATTGGTCCCAACCGACCCTCATTGCCCTACTAAACACTCCTTATATGGGCCATCATTGGTCCTAAACACAACTTATTGGTTATATACAAACCTTAGTGGGACTCATTAGTCCCAACTAAACACACATTATTGGGCCATCATTGGTCCTAAACACAACTTATTGGTTATATACACACCTTACTAGGACTTATTGGTTCTAACCGACCCTCATTGCCCTACTAAACACACCTTATTGGGCCATCATTGGTCCTAAACATAATTTATTGGTTATATACACACCTTAGTGGGACTCATTAGTCCCAACTAAACACACCATATTGGGCCATAATTGGTCGTAAACACAACTTATTGGTTATATAAACACCTTATTAGGACTCATTGGTGCCAACTAACCCTCATTGTCCCTAAACCCACTTTATTGTGCCATCATTGGTCCTAAACACAACGTATTGGTTATATGCACACATTAGTGGGACTCATTGGTCCCAACTAAACACACCTTATTGGGCCATAATTGGTCGTAAACACAACTTATTGGTTATATACACACTTTATTGGGACTCATTGGTCCCAACGGACCCTCATTGCCCTTAAACACACATTATTGGGCCATCATTGGTCCTAAACACAACTTATTGGTTATATACACACCTTACTAGGACTTATTGGTCCTAACCGACCCTCATTGCCCTACTAAACACACCTTATTGGGCCATCATTGGTCCTAAACATAACTTATTGGTTATATACACACCTTAGTGGGACTCATTAGTCCCAACTAAACACACCATATTGGGCCATAATTGGTCGTAAACACAACTTATTGGTTATATAAACACCTTATTAGGACTCATTGGTGCCAACTAACCCTCATTGTCCCTAAACCCACTTTATTGTGCCATCATTGGTCCTAAACACAACGTATTGGTTATATACACACATTAGTGGGACTCATTGGTCCCAACTAAACACACCTTATTGGGCCATAATTGGTCGTAAACACAACTTATTGGTTATATACACACTTTATTGGGACTCATTGGTCCCAACTGACCCTCATTGCCCTTAAACACACATTATTGGGCCATCATTGGTCCTAAACACAACTTATTGGTTATATAAGACACACCTTACTAGGACTCATTGGTCCCAACCGACCCTCATTGCCCTACTAAACACTCCTTATAGGGCCATCATTGGTCCTAAACACAACTTATTGGTTATATACACACCTTACTAGGACTTATTGGTCCTAACCGACCCTCATTGCCCTACTAAACACACCTTATTAGGCCATCATTGGTCCTAAACATAACTTATTGGTTATATACACACCTTAGTGGGACTCATTAGTCCCAACTAAACACACCATATTGGGCCATAATTGGTCGTAAACACAACTTATTGGTTATATAAACACCTTATTAGGACTCATTGGTGCCAACTAACCCTCATTGTCCCTAAACCCACTTTATTGTGCCATCATTGGTCCTAAACACAACGTATTGGTCATATACACACATTAGTGGGACTCATTGGTGCCAACTAAACACACCTTATTGGGCCATAATTGGTCGTAAACACAACTTATTGGTTATATACACACTTTATTGGGACTCATTGGTCCCAACTGACCCTTATTGCCCTTAAACACACATTATTGGGCCATCATTGGTCCTAAACACAACTTATTGGTTATATAAGACACACCTTACTAGGACTTATTGGTCCCAACCGACCCTCATTGCCCTACTAAACACTCCTTATAGGGCCATCATTGGTCCTAAACACAACTTATTGGTTATATACAAACCTTAGTGGGACTCATTAGTCCCAACTAAACACACATTATTGGGCCATCATTGGTCCTAAACACAACTTATTGGTTATATACACACCTTACTAGGACTTATTGGTTCTAACCGACCCTCATTGCCCTACTAAACACACCTTATTGGGCCATCATTGGTCCTAAACATAATTTATTGGTTATATACACACCTTAGTGGGACTCATTAGTCCCAACTAAACACACCATATTGGGCCATAATTGGTCGTAAACACAACTTATTGGTTATATAAACACCTTATTAGGACTCATTGGTGCCAACTAACCCTCATTGTCCCTAAACCCACTTTATTGTGCCATCATTGGTCCTAAACACAACGTATTGGTTATATGCACACATTAATGGGACTCATTGGTCCCAACTAAACACACCTTATAGGGCCATAATTGGTCGTAAACACAACTTATTGGTTATATACACACTTTATTGGGACTCATTGGTCCCAACGGACCCTCATTGCCCTTAAACACACATTATTGGGCCATCATTGGTCCTAAACACAACTTATTGGTTATATAAGAAACACCTTACTAGGACTTATTGGTCCCAACCGACCCTCATTGCCCTACTAAACACACCTTATTGGGCCATCATTGGTCCTAAACACAACTTATAGGTTATATACACACCTTAGTGGGACTCATTAGTCCCAACTAAACACACATTATTGGGCCATCATTGGTCCTAAACACAACTTATTGGTTATATACACACCTTACTAGGACTTATTGGTTCTAACCGACCCTCATTGCCCTACTAAACACACCTTATTGGGCCATCATTGGTCCTAAACATAATTTATTGGTTATATACACACCTTAGTGGGACTCATTAGTCCCAACTAAACACACCATATTGGGCCATAATTGGTCGTAAACACAACTTATTGGTTATATAAACACCTTATTAGGACTCATTGGTGCCAACTAACCCTCATTGTCCCTAAACCCACTTTATTGTGCCATCATTGGTCCTAAACACAACGTATTGGTTATATGCACACATTAGTGGGACTCATTGGTCCCAACTAAACACACCTTATTGGGCCATAATTGGTCGTAAACACAACTTATTGGTTATATACACACTTTATTGGGACTCATTGGTCCCAACTGACCCTCATTGCCCTTAAACACACATTATTGGGCCATCATTGGTCCTAAACACAACTTATTGGTTATATAAGACACACCTTACTAGGACTTATTGGTCCCAACCGACCCTCATTGCCCTACTAAACACACCTTATTGGGCCATCATTGGTCCTAAACACAACTTATTGGTTATATACACACCTTAGTGGGACTCATTAGTCCCAACTAAACACACATTATTGGGCCATCATTGGTCCTAAACACAACTTATTGGTTATATACACACCTTATTAGGACTCATTGGTTCCAACTAACCCTCATTGTCCCTAAACCCACTTTATTGTGCCATCATTGGTCCTAAACACAACGTATTGGTTATATACACACATTAGTGGGACTCATTGGTGCCAACTAAACACACCTTATTGGGCCATCATTGGTCCTAAACATAATTTATTGGTTATATACACACCTTAGTGGGACTCATTAGTCCCAACTAAACACACCATATTGGGCCATAATTGGTCGTAAACACAACTTATTGGTTATATAAACACCTTATTAGGACTCATTGGTGCCAACTAACCCTCATTGTCCCTAAACCCACTTTATTGTGCCATCATTGGTCCTAAACACAACGTATTGGTTATATGCACACATTAGTGGGACTCATTGGTCCCAACTAAACACACCTTATTGGGCCATAATTGGTCGTAAACACAACTTATTGGTTATATACACACTTTATTGGGACTCATTGGTCCCAACGGACCCTCATTGCCCTTAAACACACATTATTGGGCCATCATTGGTCCTAAACACAACTTATTGGTTATATAAGACACACCTTACTAGGACTCATTGGTCCCAACCGACCCTCATTGCCCTACTAAACACTCCTTATAGGGCCATCATTGGTCCTAAACACAACTTATTGGTTATATACACACCTTACTAGGACTTATTGGTCCTAACCGACCCTCATTGCCCTACTAAACACACCTTATTGGGCCATCATTGGTCCTAAACATAACTTATTGGTTATATACACACCTTAGTGGGACTCATTAGTCCCAACTAAACACACCATATTGGGCCATAATTGGTCGTAAACACAACTTATTGGTTATATAAACACCTTATTAGGACTCATTGGTGCCAACTAACCCTCATTGTCCCTAAACCCACTTTATTGTGCCATCATTGGTCCTAAACACAACGTATTGGTCATATACACACATTAGTGGGACTCATTGGTGCCAACTAAACACACCTTATTGGGCCATAATTGGTCGTAAACACAACTTATTGGTTATATACACACTTTATTGGGACTCATTGGTCCCAACTGACCCTCATTGCCCTTAAACACACATTATTGGGCCATCATTGGTCCTAAACACAACTTATTGGTTATATAAGACACACCTTACTAGGACTTATTGGTCCCAACCGACCCTCATTGCCCTACTAAACACTCCTTATAGGGCCATCATTGGTCCTAAACACAACTTATTGGTTATATACACACCTTAGTGGGACTCATTAGTCCCAACTAAACACACATTATTGGGCCATCATTGGTCCTAAACACAACTTATTGGTTATATACACACCTTACTAGGACTTATTGGTTCTAACCGACCCTCATTGCCCTACTAAACACACCTTATTGGGCCATCATTGGTCCTAAACATAACTTATTGGTTATATACACACCTTAGTGGGACTCATTAGTCCCAACTAAACACACCATATTGGGCCATAATTGGTCGTAAACACAACTTATTGGTTATATAAACACCTTATTAGGACTCATTGGTGCCAACTAACCCTCATTGTCCCTAAACCCACTTTATTGTGCCATCATTGGTCCTAAACACAACGTATTGGTTATATGCACACATTAGTGGGACTCATTGGTCCCAACTAAACACACCTTATTGGGCCATAATTGGTCGTAAACACAACTTATTGGTTATATACACACTTTATTGGGACTCATTGGTCCCAACTGACCCTCATTGCCCTTAAACACACATTATTGGGCCATCATTGGTCCTAAACACAACTTATTGGTTATATAAGACACACCTTACTAGGACTTATTGGTCCCAACCGACCCTCATTGCCCTACTAAACACACCTTATTGGGCCATCATTGGTCCTAAACACAACTTATTGGTTATATACACACCTTAGTGGGACTCATTAGTCCCAACTAAACACACATTATTGGGCCATCATTGGTCCTAAACACAACTTATTGGTTATATACACACCTTACTAGGACTTATTGGTCCTAACCGACCCTCATTGCCCTACTAAACACACCTTATTGGGCCATCATTGGTCCTAAACATAACTTATTGGTTATATACACACCTTAGTGGGACTCATTAGTCCCAACTAAACACACCATATTGGGCCATAATTGGTCGTAAACACAACTTATTGGTTATATAAACACCTTATTAGGACTCATTGGTGCCAACTAACCCTCATTGTCCCTAAACCCACTTTATTGTGCCATCATTGGTCCTAAACACAACGTATTGGTTATATGCACACATTAGTGGGACTCATTGGTGCCAACTAAACACACCTTATTGGGCCATAATTGGTCGTAAACACAACTTATTGGTTATATACACACTTTATTGGGACTCATTGGTCCCAACTGACCCTCATTGCCCTTAAACACACATTATTGGGCCATCATTGGTCCTAAACACAACTTATTGGTTATATAAGACACACCTTACTAGGACTTATTGGTCCCAACCGACCCTCATTGCCCTACTAAACACTCCTTATAGGGCCATCATTGGTCCTAAACACAACTTATTGGTTATATACACACCTTACTAGGACTTATTGGTCCTAACCGACCCTCATTGCCCTACTAAACACACCTTATTAGGCCATCATTGGTCCTAAACATAACTTATTGGTTATATACACACCTTAGTGGGACTCATTAGTCCCAACTAAACACACCATATTGGGCCATAATTGGTCGTAAACACAACTTATTGGTTATATAAACACCTTATTAGGACTCATTGGTGCCAACTAACCCTCATTGTCCCTAAACCCACTTTATTGTGCCATCATTGGTCCTAAACACAACGTATTGGTCATATACACACATTAGTGGGACTCATTGGTGCCAACTAAACACACCTTATTGGGCCATAATTGGTCGTAAACACAACTTATTGGTTATATACACACTTTATTGGGACTCATTGGTCCCAACTGACCCTTATTGCCCTTAAACACACATTATTGGGCCATCATTGGTCCTAAACACAACTTATTGGTTATATAAGACACACCTTACTAGGACTTATTGGTCCCAACCGACCCTCATTGCCCTACTAAACACTCCTTATAGGGCCATCATTGGTCCTAAACACAACTTATTGGTTATATACAAACCTTAGTGGGACTCATTAGTCCCAACTAAACACACATTATTGGGCCATCATTGGTCCTAAACACAACTTATTGGTTATATACACACCTTACTAGGACTTATTGGTTCTAACCGACCCTCATTGCCCTACTAAACACACCTTATTGGGCCATCATTGGTCCTAAACATAATTTATTGGTTATATACACACCTTAGTGGGACTCATTAGTCCCAACTAAACACACCATATTGGGCCATAATTGGTCGTAAACACAACTTATTGGTTATATAAACACCTTATTAGGACTCATTGGTGCCAACTAACCCTCATTGTCCCTAAACCCACTTTATTGTGCCATCATTGGTCCTAAACACAACGTATTGGTTATATGCACACATTAATGGGACTCATTGGTCCCAACTAAACACACCTTATAGGGCCATAATTGGTCGTAAACACAACTTATTGGTTATATACACACTTTATTGGGACTCATTGGTCCCAACGGACCCTCATTGCCCTTAAACACACATTATTGGGCCATCATTGGTCCTAAACACAACTTATTGGTTATATAAGAAACACCTTACTAGGACTTATTGGTCCCAACCGACCCTCATTGCCCTACTAAACACACCTTATTGGGCCATCATTGGTCCTAAACACAACTTATAGGTTATATACACACCTTAGTGGGACTCATTAGTCCCAACTAAACACACATTATTGGGCCATCATTGGTCCTAAACACAACTTATTGGTTATATACACACCTTACTAGGACTTATTGGTTCTAACCGACCCTCGTTGCCCTACTAAACACACCTTATTGGGCCATCATTGGTTCTAAACATAATTTATTGGTTATATACACACCTTAGTGGGACTCATTAGTCCCAACTAAACACACCATATTGGGCCATAATTGGTCGTAAACACAACTTATTGGTTATATAAACACCTTATTAGGACTCATTGGTGCCAACTAACCCTCATTGTCCCTAAACCCACTTTATTGTGCCATCATTGGTCCTAAACACAACGTATTGGTTATATGCACACATTAGTGGGACTCATTGGTCCCAACTAAACACACCTTATTGGGCCATAATTGGTCGTAAACACAACTTATTGGTTATATACACACTTTATTGGGACTCATTGGTCCCAACGGACCCTCATTGCCCTTAAACACACATTATTGGGCCATCATTGGTCCTAAACACAACTTATTGGTTATATAGCACACCTTACTAGGACTTATTAGTCCTAACCGACCCTCATTGCCCTACTAAACACACCTTATTGGGCCATCATTAGTCCAAAACATAACTTATTGGTTATATACACACCTTAGTGGGACTCATTAGTCCCAACTAAACACGCCATATTGGGCCATAATTGGTCGTAAACACAACTTATTGGTTATATAAACACCTTATTAGGACTCATTGGTGCCAACTAACCCTCATTGTTCCTAAACCCACTTTATTGTGCCATCATTGGTCCTAAACACAACGTATTGGTTATATGCACACATTAGTGGGACTCATTGGTGCCAACTAAACACACCTTATTGGGCCATAATTGGTCGTAAACACAACTTATTGGTTATATACACACTTTATTGGGACTCATTGGTCCCAACTGACCCTCATTGCCCTTAAACACACATTATTGGGCCATCATTGGTCCTAAACACAACTTATTGGTTATATAAGACACACCTTACTAGGACTCATTGGTCCCAACCGACCCTCATTGCCCTACTAAACACTCCTTATAGGGCCATCATTGGTCCTAAACACAACTTATTGGTTATATACACACCTTACTAGGACTTATTGGTCCTAACCGACCCTCATTGCCCTACTAAACACACCTTATTAGGCCATCATTGGTCCTAAACATAACTTATTGGTTATATACACACCTTAGTGGGACTCATTAGTCCCAACTAAACACACCATATTGGGCCATAATTGGTCGTAAACACAACTTATTGGTTATATAAACACCTTATTAGGACTCATTGGTGCCAACTAACCCTCATTGTCCCTAAACCCACTTTATTGTGCCATCATTGGTCCTAAACACAACGTATTGGTCATATACACACATTAGTGGGACTCATTGGTGCCAACTAAACACACCTTATTGGGCCATAATTGGTCGTAAACACAACTTATTGGTTATATACACACTTTATTGGGACTCATTGGTCCCAACTGACCCTTATTGCCCTTAAACACACATTATTGGGCCATCATTGGTCCTAAACACAACTTATTGGTTATATAAGACACACCTTACTAGGACTTATTGGTCCCAACCGACCCTCATTGCCCTACTAAACACACCTTATTAGGCCATCATTGGTCCTAAACATAACTTATTGGTTATATACACACCTTAGTGGGACTCATTAGTCCCAACTAAACACACCATATTGGGCCATAATTGGTCGTAAACACAACTTATTGGTTATATAAACACCTTATTAGGACTCATTGGTGCCAACTAACCGTCATTGTCCCTAAACCCACTTTATTGTGCCATCATTGGTCCTAAACACAACGTATTGGTCATATACACACATTAGTGGGACTCATTGGTGCCAACTAAACACACCTTATTGGGCCATAATTGGTCGTAAACACAACTTATTGGTTATATACACACTTTATTGGGACTCATTGGTCCCAACTGACCCTCATTGCCCTTAAACACACATTATTGGGCCATCATTGGTCCTAAACACAACTTATTGGTTATATACACACCTTACTAGGACTTATTGGTCCTAACCGACCCTCATTGCCCTACTAAACACACCTTATTGGGCCATCATTAGTCCAAAACATAACTTATTGGTTATATACACACCTTAGTGGGACTCATTAGTCCCAACTAAACACGCCATATTGGGCCATAATTGGTCGTAAACACAACTTATTGGTTATATAAACACCTTATTAGGACTCATTGGTGCCAACTAACCCTCATTGTTCCTAAACCCACTTTATTGTGCCATCATTGGTCCTAAACACAACGTATTGGTTATATGCACACATTAGTGGGACTCATTGGTGCCAACTAAACACACCTTATTGGGCCATAATTGGTCGTAAACACAACTTATTGGTTATATACACACTTTATTGGGACTCATTGGTCCCAACTGACCCTCATTGCCCTTAAACACACATTATTGGGCCATCATTGGTCCTAAACACAACTTATTGGTTATATAAGACACACCTTACTAGGACTCATTGGTCCCAACCGACCCTCATTGCCCTACTAAACACTCCTTATAGGGCCATCATTGGTCCTAAACACAACTTATTGGTTATATACACACCTTACTAGGACTTATTGGTCCTAACCGACCCTCATTGCCCTACTAAACACACCTTATTAGGCCATCATTGGTCCTAAACATAACTTATTGGTTATATACACACCTTAGTGGGACTCATTAGTCCCAACTAAACACACCATATTGGGCCATAATTGGTCGTAAACACAACTTATTGGTTATATAAACACCTTATTAGGACTCATTGGTGCCAACTAACCCTCATTGTCCCTAAACCCACTTTATTGTGCCATCATTGGTCCTAAACACAACGTATTGGTTATATGCACACATTAGTGGGACTCATTGGTGCCAACTAAACACACCTTATTGGGCCATAATTGGTCGTAAACACAACTTATTGGTTATATACACACTTTATTGGGACTCATTGGTCCCAACTGACCCTCATTGCCCTTAAACACACATTATTGGGCCATCATTGGTCCTAAACACAACTTATTGGTTATATAAGACACACCTTACTAGGACTTATTGGTCCCAACCGACCCTCATTGCCCTACTAAACACATCCTTATTGGGCCATCATTGGTCCTAAACACAACTTATTGGTTATATACACACCTTAGTGGGACTCATTAGTCCCAACTAAACACACATTATTGGGCCATCATTGGTCCTAAACACAACTTATTGGTTATATACACACCTTATTAGGACTTATTGGTTCTAACCGACCCTCATTGCCCTACTAAACACACCTTATTGGGCCATCATTGGTCC
>JBCNJP010010386.1:0-22532 GCA_039602395.1 Deinandra increscens subsp. villosa
ATAACCAATAAGTTGTGTTTAGGACCAATGATGGCCCTATAAGGAGTGTTTAGTAGGGCAATGAGGGTCGGTTGGGACCAATGACTCCCAATAAAGTGTGTATATAACCAATAAGTTGTGTTTACGACCAATTATGGCCCAATAAGGTGTGTTTAGTTGGGACCAATGAGTCCCACTAATGTGTGCATATAACCAATACGTTGTGTTTAGGACCAATGATGGCACAATAAAGTGGGTTTAGGGACAATGAGGGTTAGTTGGCACCAATGAGTCCTAATAAGGTGTTTATATAACCAATAAGTTGTGTTTACGACCAATTATGGCCCAATATGGTGTGTTTAGTTGGGACAAATGAGTCCCACTAAGGTGTGTATATAACCAATAAAGTATGTTTAGGACCAATGATGGCCCAATAAGGTGTGTTTAGTAGGGCAATGAGGGTCGGTTAGAACCAATAAGTCCTAGTAAGGTGTGTATATAACCAATAAGTTGTGTTTAGGACCAATGATGGCCCAATAATGTGTGTTTAGTTGGGACTAATGAGTCCCACTAAGGTTTGTATATAACCAATAAGTTGTGTTTAGGACCAATGATGGCCCTATAAGGAGTGTTTAGTAGGGCAATGAGGGTCAATTGGGACCAATAAGTCCTAGTAAGGTGTATCTTATATAACCAATAAGTTGTGTTAAGGATCAATGATGGCCCAATAATGTGTGTTTAAGGGCAATGAGGGTCCGTTGGGACCAATGAGTCCCAATAAAGTGTGTATATAACCAATAAATTGTGTTTACGACCAATTATGGCCCAATAAGGTGTGTTTAGTTGGGACCAATGAGTCCCACTAATGTGTGCATATAACCAATACGTTGTGTTTAGGACCAATGATGGCACAATAAAGTGGGTTTAGGGACAATGAGGGTTAGTTGGCACCAATGAGTCCTAATAAGGTGTTTATATAACCAATAAGTTGTGTTTACGACCAATTATGGCCCAATATGGTGTGTTTAGTTGGGACTAATGAGTCCCACTAAGGTGTGTATATAATAAATAAATTATGTTTAGGACCAATGATGGTCCAATAAGGTGTGTTTAGTAGGGCAATGAGGGTCAGTTAGAACCAATAAGTCCTAGTAAGGTGTATATAACCAATAAGTTGTGTTTAGGACCAATGATGGCCCAATAATGTGTGTTTAGTTGGGACTAATGAGTCCCACTAAGGTTTTTATATAACCAATAAGTTGTGTTTAGGACCAATGATGGCCCTATAAGGAGTGTTTAGTAGGGCAATGAGGGTCGGTTGGGACCAATGACTCCCAATAAAGTGTGTATATAACCAATAAGTTGTGTTTACGACCAATTATGGCCCAATAAGGTGTGTTTAGTTGGGACCAATGAGTCCCACTAATGTGTGCATATAACCAATACGTTGTGTTTAGGACCAATGATGGCACAATAAAGTGGGTTTAGGGACAATGAGGGTTAGTTGGCACCAATGAGTCCTAATAAGGTGTTTATATAACCAATAAGTTGTGTTTACGACCAATTATGGCCCAATATGATGTGTTTAGTTGGGACTAATGAGTCCCACTAAGGTGTGTATATAACCAATCAAATTATGTTTAGGACCAATGATGGCCCAATAAGGTGTGTTTAGTAGGGCAATGAGGGTCGGTTAGAACCAATAAGTGCTACTAAGGTGTGTATATAACCAATAAGTTGTGTTTAGGACCAATGATGGCCCAATAATGTGTGTTTAGTTGGGACTAATGAGTCGCACTAAGGTTTGTATATAACCAATAAGTTGTGTTTAGGACCAATGATGGCCCTATAAGGAGTGTTTAGTAGGGCAATGAGGGTCGGTTGGGACCAATGACTCCCAATAAAGTGTGTATATAACCAATAAGTTGTGTTTACGACCAATTATGGCCCAATAAGGTGTGTTTAGTTGGGACCAATGAGTCCCACTAATGTGTGCATATAACCAATACGTTGTGTTTAGGACCAATGATGGCACAATAAAGTGGGTTTAGGGACAATGAGGGTTAGTTGGCACCAATGAGTCCTAATAAGGTGTTTATATAACCAATAAGTTGTGTTTACGACCAATTATGGCCCAATATGGTGTGTTTAGTTGGGACAAATGAGTCCCACTAAGGTGTGTATATAACCAATAAAGTATGTTTAGGACCAATGATGGCCCAATAAGGTGTGTTTAGTAGGGCAATGAGGGTCGGTTAGAACCAATAAGTCCTAGTAAGGTGTGTATATAACCAATAAGTTGTGTTTAGGACCAATGATGGCCCAATAATGTGTGTTTAGTTGGGACTAATGAGTCCCACTAAGGTTTGTATATAACCAATAAGTTGTGTTTAGGACCAATGATGGCCCTATAAGGAGTGTTTAGTAGGGCAATGAGGGTCAGTTGGGACCAATAAGTCCTAGTAAGGTGTATCTTATATAACCAATAAGTTGTGTTAAGGATCAATGATGGCCCAATAATGTGTGTTTAAGGGCAATGAGGGTCCGTTGGGACCAATGAGTCCCAATAAAGTGTGTATATAACCAATAAATTGTGTTTACGACCAATTATGGCCCAATAAGGTGTGTTTAGTTGGGACCAATGAGTCCCACTAATGTGTGCATATAACCAATACGTTGTGTTTAGGACCAATGATGGCACAATAAAGTGGGTTTAGGGACAATGAGGGTTAGTTGGCACCAATGAGTCCTAATAAGGTGTTTATATAACCAATAAGTTGTGTTTACGACCAATTATGGCCCAATATGGTGTGTTTAGTTGGGACAAATGAGTCCCACTAAGGTGTGTATATAACCAATAAAGTATGTTTAGGACCAATGATGGCCCAATAAGGTGTGTTTAGTAGGGCAATGAGGGTCGGTTAGAACCAATAAGTCCTAGTAAGGTGTGTATATAACCAATAAGTTGTGTTTAGGACCAATGATGGCCCAATAATGTGTGTTTAGTTGGGACTAATGAGTCCCACTAAGGTTTGTATATAACCAATAAGTTGTGTTTAGGACCAATGATGGCCCTATAAGGAGTGTTTAGTAGGGCAATGAGGGTCAGTTGGGACCAATAAGTCCTAGTAAGGTGTATCTTATATAACCAATAAGTTGTGTTAAGGATCAATGATGGCCCAATAATGTGTGTTTAAGGGCAATGAGGGTCCGTTGGGACCAATGAGTCCCAATAAAGTGTGTATATAACCAATAAATTGTGTTTACGACCAATTATGGCCCAATAAGGTGTGTTTAGTTGGGACCAATGAGTCCCACTAATGTGTGCATATAACCAATACGTTGTGTTTAGGACCAATGATGGCACAATAAAGTGGGTTTAGGGACAATGAGGGTTAGTTGGCACCAATGAGTCCTAATAAGGTGTTTATATAACCAATAAGTTGTGTTTACGACCAATTATGGCCCAATATGGTGTGTTTAGTTGGGACTAATGAGTCCCACTAAGGTGTGTATATAATAAATAAATTATGTTTAGGACCAATGATGGTCCAATAAGGTGTGTTTAGTAGGGCAATGAGGGTCAGTTAGAACCAATAAGTCCTAGTAAGGTGTATATAACCAATAAGTTGTGTTTAGGACCAATGATGGCCCAATAATGTGTGTTTAGTTGGGACTAATGAGTCCCACTAAGGTTTGTATATAACCAATAATTTGTGTTTAGGACCAATGATGGCCCTATAAGGAGTGTTTAGTAGGGCAATGAGGGTCGGTTGGGACCAATGACTCCCAATAAAGTGTGTATATAACCAATAAGTTGTGTTTACGACCAATTATGGCCCAATAAGGTGTGTTTAGTTGGGACCAATGAGTCCCACTAATGTGTGCATATAACCAATACGTTGTGTTTAGGACCAATGATGGCACAATAAAGTGGGTTTAGGGACAATGAGGGTTAGTTGGCACCAATGAGTCCTAATAAGGTGTTTATATAACCAATAAGTTGTGTTTACGACCAATTATGGCCCAATATGATGTGTTTAGTTGGGACTAATGAGTCCCACTAAGGTGTGTATATAACCAATAAATTATGTTTAGGACCAATGATGGCCCAATAAGGTGTGTTTAGTAGGGGCAATGAGGGTCGGTTAGAACCAATAAGTCCTAGTAAGGTGTGTATATAACCAATAAGTTGTGTTTAGGACCAATGATGGCCCAATAATGTGTGTTTAGTTGGGACTAATGAGTCCCACTAAGGTTTGTATATAACCAATAAGTTGTGTTTAGGACCAATGATGGCCCTATAAGGAGTGTTTAGTAGGGCATTGAGGGTCGGTTGGGACCAATAAGTCCTAGTAAGGTGTGTCTTATATAACCAATAAGTTGTGTTAAGGACCAATGATGGCCCGATAATGTGTGTTTAAGGGCAATGAGGGTCCGTTGGGACCAATGAGTCCCAATAAAGTGTGTATATAACCAATAAATTGTGTTTACGACCAATTATGGCCCAATAAGGTGTGTTTAGTTGGGACCAATGAGTCCCACTAATGTGTGCATATAACCAATACGTTATGTTTAGGAACAATGATGGCACAATAAAGTGGGTTTAGGGACAATGAGGGTTAGTTGGCACCAATGAGTCCTAATAAGGTGTTTATATAACCAGTAAGTTGTGTTTACGACCAGTTATGGCCCAATATGGTGTGTTTAGTTGGGACTAATGAGTCCCACTAAGGTGTGTATATAATAAATAAATTATGTTTAGGACCAATGATGGCCCAATAAGGTGTGTTTAGTAGGGCAATGAGGGTCAGTTAGAACCAATAAGTCCTAGTAAGGTGTGTATATAACCAATAAGTTGTGTTTAGGACCAATGATGGCCCAATAATGTGTGTTTAGTTGGGACTAATGAGTCCCACTAAGGTTTGTATATAACCAATAAGTTGTGTTTAGGACCAATGATGGCCCTATAAGGAGTGTTTAGTAGAGCAATGAGGGTCGGTTGGGACCAATGACTCCCAATAAAGTGTGTATATAACCAATAAGTTGTGTTTACGACCAATTATGGCCCAATAAGGTGTGTTTAGTTGGGACCAATGAGTCCCACTAATGTGTGCATATAACCAATACGTTGTGTTTAGAACCAATGATGGCACAATAAAGTGGGTTTAGGGACAATGAGGGTTAGTTCGCACCAATGAGTCCTAATAAGGTGTTTATATAACCAATAAGTTGTGTTTACGACCAATTTATGGCCCAATATGGTGTGTTTAGTTGGGACTAATGAGTCCCACTAAGGTGTGTATATAACCAATAAATTATGTTTAGGACCAATGATGGCCCAATAAGGTGTGTTTAGTAGGGCAATGAGGGTCGGTTAGAACCAATAAGTCCTAGTAAGGTGTGTATATAACCAATAAGTTGTGTTTAGGACCAATGATGGCCAATAATGTTTGTTTAGTTGGGACTAATGAGTCCCACTAAGGTTTGTATATAACCAATAAGTTGTGTTTAGGACCAATGATGGCCCTATAAGGAGTGTTTAGTAGGGCAATGAGGGTCAGTTGGGACCAATAAGTCCTAGTAAGGTGTATCTTATATAACCAATAAGTTGTGTTAAGGACCAATGATGGCCCAATAATGTGTGTTTAAGGGCAATGAGGGTCCGTTGGGACCAATGAGTCCCAATAAAGTGTGTATATAACCAATAAATTGTGTTTACGACCAATTATGGCCCAATAAGGTGTGTTTAGTTGGGACCAATGAGTCCCACTAATATGTGCATATAACCAATACGTTGTGTTTAGGACCAATGATGGCACAATAAAGTGGGTTTAGGGACAATGAGGTTTAGTTGGCACCAATGAGTCCTAATAAGGTGTTTATATAACCAATAAGTTGTGTTTACGACCAATTATGGCCCAATATGGTGTGTTTAGTTGGGACTAATGAGTCCCACTAAGGTGTGTATATAACCAATAAATTATGTTTAGGACCAATGATGGCCCAATAAGGTGTGTTTAGTAGGGCAATGAGGGTCGGTTAGAACCAATAAGTGCTAGTAAGGTGTGTATATAACCAATAAGTTGTGTTTAGGACCAATGATGGCCCAATAATGTGTGTTTAAGGGCAATGAGGGTCCGTTGGGACCAATGAGTCCCAGTAAAGTGTGTATATAACCAATAAGTTGTGTTTACGACCAATTATGGCCCAATAAGGTGTGTTTAGTTAGGACCATTGAGTCCCACTAATGTGTGCATGTAACCAATACGTTGTGTTTAGGACCAATGATGGCCCAATAATGTGTGTTTAGGGACAATGAGGGTTAGTTGGCACCAATGAGTCCTAATAAGGTGTTTAAATAACCAATAAGTTGTGTTTACGACGAATTATGGCCCAATATGGTGTGTTTAGTTCGGACTAATGAGTCCCACTAAGGTGTGTATATAACCAATAAATTATGTTTAGGACCAATGATGGCCCAATAAGGTGTGTTTAGTAGGGCAATGAGGGTCGGTTAGAACCAATAAGTCCTAGTAAGGTGTGTATATAACCAATAAGTTGTGTTTAGGACCAATGATGGCCCAATAGTGTGTGTTTAACGGCAATGAGGGTCCGTTGGGACCAATGAGTCCCAATAAAGTGTGTATATAACCAATAAGTTGTGTTTACGACCAATTATGGCCCAATAAGGTGTGTTTAGTTGGGACCAATGAGTCCCACTAATGTGTGCATATAACCAATACGTTATGTTTAGGAACAATGATGGCACAATAAAGTGGGTTTAGGGACAATGAGGGTTAGTTGGCACCAATGAGTCCTAATAAGGTGTTTATATAACCAGTAAGTTGTGTTTACGACCAGTTATGGCCCAATATGGTGTGTTTAGTTGGGACTAATGAGTCCCACTAAGGTGTGTATATAATAAATAAATTATGTTTAGGACCAATGATGGCCCAATAAGGTGTGTTTAGTAGGGCAATGAGGGTCAGTTAGAACCAATAAGTCCTAGTAAGGTGTGTATATAACCAATAAGTTGTGTTTAGGACCAATGATGACCCAATAATGTGTGTTTAGTTGGGACTAATGAGTCCCACTAAGGTTTGTATATAACCAATAAGTTGTGTTTAGGACCAATGATGGCCCTATAAGGAGTGTTTAGTAGAGCAATGAGGGTCGGTTGGGACCAATGACTCCCAATAAAGTGTGTATATAACCAATAAGTTGTGTTTACGACCAATTATGGCCCAATAAGGTGTGTTTAGTTGGGACCAATGAGTCCCACTAATGTGTGCATATAACCAATACGTTGTGTTTAGAACCAATGATGGCATAATAAAGTGGGTTTAGGGACAATGAGGGTTAGTTCGCACCAATGAGTCCTAATAAGGTGTTTATATAACCAATAAGTTGTGTTTACGACCAATTATGGCCCAATATGGTGTGTTTAGTTGGGACTAATGAGTCCCACTAAGGTGTGTATATAACCAATAAATTATGTTTAGGACCAATGATGGCCCAATAAGGTGTGTTTAGTAGGGCAATGAGGGTCGGTTAGAACCAATAAGTCCTAGTAAGGTGTGTATATAACCAATAAGTTGTGTTTAGGACCAATGATGGCCAATAATGTTTGTTTAGTTGGGACTAATGAGTCCCACTAAGGTTTGTATATAACCAATAAGTTGTGTTTAGGACCAATGATGGCCCTATAAGGAGTGTTTAGTAGGGCAATGAGGGTCAGTTGGGACCAATAAGTCCTAGTAAGGTGTATCTTATATAACCAATAAGTTGTGTTAAGGACCAATGATGGCCCAATAATGTGTGTTTAAGGGCAATGAGGGTCCGTTGGGACCAATGAGTCCCAATAAAGTGTGTATATAACCAATAAATTGTGTTTACGACCAATTATGGCCCAATAAGGTGTGTTTAGTTGGGACCAATGAGTCCCACTAATATGTGCATATAACCAATACGTTGTGTTTAGGACCAATGATGGCACAATAAAGTGGGTTTAGGGACAATGAGGGTTAGTTGGCACCAATGAGTCCTAATAAGGTGTTTATATAACCAATAAGTTGTGTTTACGACGAATTATGGCCCAATATGGTGTGTTTAGTTGGGACTAATGAGTCCCACTAAGGTGTGTATATAACCAATAAATTATGTTTAGGACCAATGATGGCCCAATAAGGTGTGTTTAGTAGGGCAATGAGGGTCGGTTAGAACCAATATGTCCTAGTAAGGTGTGTATATAACCAATAAGTTGTGTTTAGGACCAATGATGGCCCAATAGTGTGTGTTTAAGGGCAATGAGGGTCCGTTGGGACCAATGAGTCCCAATAAAGTGTGTATATAACCAATAAGTTGTGTTTACGACCAATTATGGCCCAATAAGGTGTGTTTAGTTAGGACCAATGAGTCCCACTAATGTGTGCATGTAACCAATACGTTGTGTTTAGGACCAATGATGGCACAATAAAGTGGGTTTAGGGACAATGAGGGTCAGTTGGCACCAATGAGTCCTAATAAGGTGTTTATATAACCAATAAGTTGTGTTTATGACCAATTATGGCCCAATATGGTGTGTTTATTTGGGACTAATGAGTCCCACTAGGGTGTTTATATAACCAATAAATTATGTTTAGGACCAATGATGGCCCAATAAGGTGTGTTTAGTAGGGCAATGAGGGTTGGTTAAACCAATAAGTCCTAGTAAGGTGTGTATATAACCAATAAGTTGTGTTTAGGACCAATGATGGCCCAATAATGTGTGTTTAGTTGGGACTAATGAGTCCCACTAAGGTTTGTATATAACCAATAAGTTGTGTTTAGGACCAATGATGGCCCTATAAGGAGTGTTTAGTAGGGCAATGAGGGTCGGTTGGGACCAAAAAGTCCTAGTAAGGTGTGTCTTATATAACCAATAAGTTGTGTTAAGGACCAATGATGGCCCAATAATGTGTGTTTAAGGGCAATGAGGGTCCGTTGGGACCAATGAGTCCCAATAAAGTGTGTATATAACCAATAAATTGTGTTTACGACCAATTATGGCCCAATAAGGTGTGTTTAGTTGGGACCAATGAGTCCCACTAATGTGTGCATATAACCAATACGTTGTGTTTAGGACCAATGATGGCACAATAAAGTGGGTTTAGGGACAATGAGGGTTAGTTGGCACCAATGAGTCCTAATGAGGTGTTTATATAACCAATAAGTTGTGTTTACGACGAATTATGGCCCAATATGGTGTGTTTAGTTGGGACTAATGAGTCCCACTAAGGTGTGTATATAACCAATAAATTATGTTTAGGACCAATGATTGCCCAATAAGGTGTGTTTAGTAGGGCAATGAGGGTCGGTTAGAACCAATAAGTCCTAGTAAGGTGTGTATATAACCAATAAGTTGTGTTTAGGACCAATGATGGCCCAATAGTGTGTGTTTAAGGGCAATGAGGGTCCGTTGGGACCAATGAGTCCCAATAAAGTGTGTATATAACCAATAAGTTGTGTTTACGACCAATTATGGCCCAATAAGGTGTGTTTAGTTAGGACCAATGAGTCCCACTAATGTGTGCATGTAACCAATACGTTGTGTTTAGGACCAATGATGGCACAATAAAGTGGGTTTAGGGACAATGAGGGTCAGTTGGCACCAATGAGTCCTAATAAGGTGTTTATATAACCAATAAGTTGTGTTTACGACCAATTATGGCCCAATATGGTGTGTTTATTTGGGACTAATGAGTCCCACTAGGGTGTTTATATAACCAATAAATTATGTTTAGGACCAATGATGGCCCAATAAGGTGTGTTTAGTAGGGCAATGAGGGTTGGTTAAACCAATAAGTCCTAGTAAGGTGTGTATATAACCAATAAGTTGTGTTTAGGACCAATGATGGCCCAATAATGTGTGTTTAGTTGGGACTAATGAGTCCCACTAAGGTTTGTATATAACCAATAAGTTGTGTTTAGGACCAATGATGGCCCTATAAGGAGTGTTTAGTAGGGCAATGAGGGTCGGTTGGGACCAAAAAGTCCTAGTAAGGTGTGTCTTATATAACCAATAAGTTGTGTTAAGGACCAATGATGGCCCAATAATGTGTGTTTAAGGGCAATGAGGGTCCGTTGGGACCAATGAGTCCCAATAAAGTGTGTATATAACCAATAAATTGTGTTTACGACCAATTATGGCCCAATAAGGTGTGTTTAGTTGGGACCAATGAGTCCCACTAATGTGTGCATATAACCAATACGTTGTGTTTAGGACCAATGATGGCACAATAAAGTGGGTTTAGGGACAATGAGGGTTAGTTGGCACCAATGAGTCCTAATGAGGTGTTTATATAACCAATAAGTTGTGTTTACGACGAATTATGGCCCAATATGGTGTGTTTAGTTGGGACTAATGAGTCCCACCAAGGTGTGTATATAACCAATAAATTATGTTTAGGACCAATGATTGCCCAATAAGGTGTGTTTAGTAGGGCAATGAGGGTCGGTTAGAACCAATAAGTCCTAGTAAGGTGTGTATATAACCAATAAGTTGTGTTTAGGACCAATGATGGCCCAATAGTGTGTGTTTAACGGCAATGAGGGTCCGTTGGGACCAATGAGTCCCAATAAAGTGTGTATATAACCAATAAGTTGTGTTTACGACCAATTATGGCCCAATAAGGTGTGTTTAGTTGGGACCAATGAGTCCCACTAATGTGTGCATATAACCAATACGTTATGTTTAGGAACAATGATGGCACAATAAAGTGGGTTTAGGGACAATGAGGGTTAGTTGGCACCAATGAGTCCTAATAAGGTGTTTATATAACCAGTAAGTTGTGTTTACGACCAGTTATGGCCCAATATGGTGTGTTTAGTTGGGACTAATGAGTCCCACTAAGGTGTGTATATAATAAATAAATTATGTTTAGGACCAATGATGGCCCAATAAGGTGTGTTTAGTAGGGCAATGAGGGTCAGTTAGAACCAATAAGTCCTAGTAAGGTGTGTATATAACCAATAAGTTGTGTTTAGGACCAATGATGACCCAATAATGTGTGTTTAGTTGGGACTAATGAGTCCCACTAAGGTTTGTATATAACCAATAAGTTGTGTTTAGGACCAATGATGGCCCTATAAGGAGTGTTTAGTAGAGCAATGAGGGTCGGTTGGGACCAATGACTCCCAATAAAGTGTGTATATAACCAATAAGTTGTGTTTACGACCAATTATGGCCCAATAAGGTGTGTTTAGTTGGGACCAATGAGTCCCACTAATGTGTGCATATAACCAATACGTTGTGTTTAGAACCAATGATGGCATAATAAAGTGGGTTTAGGGACAATGAGGGTTAGTTCGCACCAATGAGTCCTAATAAGGTGTTTATATAACCAATAAGTTGTGTTTACGACCAATTATGGCCCAATATGGTGTGTTTAGTTGGGACTAATGAGTCCCACTAAGGTGTGTATATAACCAATAAATTATGTTTAGGACCAATGATGGCCCAATAAGGTGTGTTTAGTAGGGCAATGAGGGTCGGTTAGAACCAATAAGTCCTAGTAAGGTGTGTATATAACCAATAAGTTGTGTTTAGGACCAATGATGGCCAATAATGTTTGTTTAGTTGGGACTAATGAGTCCCACTAAGGTTTGTATATAACCAATAAGTTGTGTTTAGGACCAATGATGGCCCTATAAGGAGTGTTTAGTAGGGCAATGAGGGTCAGTTGGGACCAATAAGTCCTAGTAAGGTGTATCTTATATAACCAATAAGTTGTGTTAAGGACCAATGATGGCCCAATAATGTGTGTTTAAGGGCAATGAGGGTCCGTTGGGACCAATGAGTCCCAATAAAGTGTGTATATAACCAATAAATTGTGTTTACGACCAATTATGGCCCAATAAGGTGTGTTTAGTTGGGACCAATGAGTCCCACTAATATGTGCATATAACCAATACGTTGTGTTTAGGACCAATGATGGCACAATAAAGTGGGTTTAGGGACAATGAGGGTTAGTTGGCACCAATGAGTCCTAATAAGGTGTTTATATAACCAATAAGTTGTGTTTACGACGAATTATGGCCCAATATGGTGTGTTTAGTTGGGACTAATGAGTCCCACTAAGGTGTGTATATAACCAATAAATTATGTTTAGGACCAATGATGGCCCAATAAGGTGTGTTTAGTAGGGCAATGAGGGTCGGTTAGAACCAATATGTCCTAGTAAGGTGTGTATATAACCAATAAGTTGTGTTTAGGACCAATGATGGCCCAATAGTGTGTGTTTAAGGGCAATGAGGGTCCGTTGGGACCAATGAGTCCCAATAAAGTGTGTATATAACCAATAAGTTGTGTTTACGACCAATTATGGCCCAATAAGGTGTGTTTAGTTAGGACCAATGAGTCCCACTAATGTGTGCATGTAACCAATACGTTGTGTTTAGGACCAATGATGGCACAATAAAGTGGGTTTAGGGACAATGAGGGTCAGTTGGCACCAATGAGTCCTAATAAGGTGTTTATATAACCAATAAGTTGTGTTTATGACCAATTATGGCCCAATATGGTGTGTTTATTTGGGACTAATGAGTCCCACTAGGGTGTTTATATAACCAATAAATTATGTTTAGGACCAATGATGGCCCAATAAGGTGTGTTTAGTAGGGCAATGAGGGTTGGTTAAACCAATAAGTCCTAGTAAGGTGTGTATATAACCAATAAGTTGTGTTTAGGACCAATGATGGCCCAATAATGTGTGTTTAGTTGGGACTAATGAGTCCCACTAAGGTTTGTATATAACCAATAAGTTGTGTTTAGGACCAATGATGGCCCTATAAGGAGTGTTTAGTAGGGCAATGAGGGTCGGTTGGGACCAAAAAGTCCTAGTAAGGTGTGTCTTATATAACCAATAAGTTGTGTTAAGGACCAATGATGGCCCAATAATGTGTGTTTAAGGGCAATGAGGGTCCGTTGGGACCAATGAGTCCCAATAAAGTGTGTATATAACCAATAAATTGTGTTTACGACCAATTATGGCCCAATAAGGTGTGTTTAGTTGGGACCAATGAGTCCCACTAATGTGTGCATATAACCAATACGTTGTGTTTAGGACCAATGATGGCACAATAAAGTGGGTTTAGGGACAATGAGGGTTAGTTGGCACCAATGAGTCCTAATGAGGTGTTTATATAACCAATAAGTTGTGTTTACGACGAATTATGGCCCAATATGGTGTGTTTAGTTGGGACTAATGAGTCCCACTAAGGTGTGTATATAACCAATAAATTATGTTTAGGACCAATGATTGCCCAATAAGGTGTGTTTAGTAGGGCAATGAGGGTCGGTTAGAACCAATAAGTCCTAGTAAGGTGTGTATATAACCAATAAGTTGTGTTTAGGACCAATGATGGCCCAATAGTGTGTGTTTAAGGGCAATGAGGGTCCGTTGGGACCAATGAGTCCCAATAAAGTGTGTATATAACCAATAAGTTGTGTTTACGACCAATTATGGCCCAATAAGGTGTGTTTAGTTAGGACCAATGAGTCCCACTAATGTGTGCATGTAACCAATACGTTGTGTTTAGGACCAATGATGGCACAATAAAGTGGGTTTAGGGACAATGAGGGTCAGTTGGCACCAATGAGTCCTAATAAGGTGTTTATATAACCAATAAGTTGTGTTTACGACCAATTATGGCCCAATATGGTGTGTTTATTTGGGACTAATGAGTCCCACTAGGGTGTTTATATAACCAATAAATTATGTTTAGGACCAATGATGGCCCAATAAGGTGTGTTTAGTAGGGCAATGAGGGTTGGTTAAACCAATAAGTCCTAGTAAGGTGTGTATATAACCAATAAGTTGTGTTTAGGACCAATGATGGCCCAATAATGTGTGTTTAGTTGGGACTAATGAGTCCCACTAAGGTTTGTATATAACCAATAAGTTGTGTTTAGGACCAATGATGGCCCTATAAGGAGTGTTTAGTAGGGCAATGAGGGTCGGTTGGGACCAAAAAGTCCTAGTAAGGTGTGTCTTATATAACCAATAAGTTGTGTTAAGGACCAATGATGGCCCAATAATGTGTGTTTAAGGGCAATGAGGGTCCGTTGGGACCAATGAGTCCCAATAAAGTGTGTATATAACCAATAAATTGTGTTTACGACCAATTATGGCCCAATAAGGTGTGTTTAGTTGGGACCAATGAGTCCCACTAATGTGTGCATATAACCAATACGTTGTGTTTAGGACCAATGATGGCACAATAAAGTGGGTTTAGGGACAATGAGGGTTAGTTGGCACCAATGAGTCCTAATGAGGTGTTTATATAACCAATAAGTTGTGTTTACGACGAATTATGGCCCAATATGGTGTGTTTAGTTGGGACTAATGAGTCCCACTAAGGTGTGTATATAACCAATAAATTATGTTTAGGACCAATGATTGCCCAATAAGGTGTGTTTAGTAGGGCAATGAGGGTCGGTTAGAACCAATAAGTCCTAGTAAGGTGTGTATATAACCAATAAGTTGTGTTTAGGACCAATGATGGCCCAATAGTGTGTGTTTAAGGGCAATGAGGGTCCGTTGGGACCAATGAGTCCCAATAAAGTGTGTATATAACCAATAAGTTGTGTTTACGACCAATTATGGCCCAATAAGGTGTGTTTAGTTAGGACCAATGAGTCCCACTAATGTGTGCATGTAACCAATACGTTGTGTTTAGGACCAATGATGGCACAATAAAGTGGGTTTAGGGACAATGAGGGTCAGTTGGCACCAATGAGTCCTAATAAGGTGTTTATATAACCAATAAGTTGTGTTTACGACCAATTATGGCCCAATATGGTGTGTTTATTTGGGACTAATGAGTCCCACTAAGGTGTGTATATAACCAATAAATTATGTTTAGGACCAATGATGGCCCAATAAGGTGTGTTTAGTAGGGCAATGAGGGTCGGTTAGAACCAATAAGTGCTAGTAAGGTGTGTATATAACCAATAAGTTGTGTTTAGGACCAATGATGGCCCAATAATGTGTGTTTAAGGGCAACGAGGGTCCGTTGGGACCAATGAGTCCCAATAAAGTGTGTATATAACCAATAAGTTGTGTTTACGACCAATTATGGCCCAATAAGGTGTGTTTAGTTGGGACCAATGAGTCCCACTGATGTGTGCATGTAACCAATACGTTGTGTTTAGGACCAATGATGGCACAATAAAGTGGGTTTAGGGACAATGAGGGTCAGTTGGCACCAATGAGTCCTAATAAGGTGTTTATATAACCAATAAGTTGTGTTTATGACCAATTATGGCCCAATATGGTGTGTTTATTTGGGACTAATGAGTCCCACTAGGGTGTTTATATAACCAATAAATTATGTTTAGGACCAATGATGGCCCAATAAGGTGTGTTTAGTAGGGCAATGAGGGTTGGTTAAACCAATAAGTCCTAGTAAGGTGTGTATATAACCAATAAGTTGTGTTTAGGACCAATGATGGCCCAATAATGTGTGTTTAGTTGGGACTAATGAGTCCCACTAAGGTTTGTATATAACCAATAAGTTGTGTTTAGGACCAATGATGGCCCTATAAGGAGTGTTTAGTAGGGCAATGAGGGTCGGTTGGGACCAAAAAGTCCTAGTAAGGTGTGTCTTATATAACCAATAAGTTGTGTTAAGGACCAATGATGGCCCAATAATGTGTGTTTAAGGGCAATGAGGGTCCGTTGGGACCAATGAGTCCCAATAAAGTGTGTATATAACCAATAAATTGTGTTTACGACCAATTATGGCCCAATAAGGTGTGTTTAGTTGGGACCAATGAGTCCCACTAATGTGTGCATATAACCAATACGTTGTGTTTAGGACCAATGATGGCACAATAAAGTGGGTTTAGGGACAATGAGGGTTAGTTGGCACCAATGAGTCCTAATGAGGTGTTTATATAACCAATAAGTTGTGTTTACGACGAATTATGGCCCAATATGGTGTGTTTAGTTGGGACTAATGAGTCCCACTAAGGTGTGTATATAACCAATAAATTATGTTTAGGACCAATGATTGCCCAATAAGGTGTGTTTAGTAGGGCAATGAGGGTCGGTTAGAACCAATAAGTCCTAGTAAGGTGTGTATATAACCAATAAGTTGTGTTTAGGACCAATGATGGCCCAATAGTGTGTGTTTAAGGGCAATGAGGGTCCGTTGGGACCAATGAGTCCCAATAAAGTGTGTATATAACCAATAAGTTGTGTTTACGACCAATTATGGCCCAATAAGGTGTGTTTAGTTAGGACCAATGAGTCCCACTAATGTGTGCATGTAACCAATACGTTGTGTTTAGGACCAATGATGGCACAATAAAGTGGGTTTAGGGACAATGAGGGTCAGTTGGCACCAATGAGTCCTAATAAGGTGTTTATATAACCAATAAGTTGTGTTTACGACCAATTATGGCCCAATATGGTGTGTTTATTTGGGACTAATGAGTCCCACTAAGGTGTGTATATAACCAATAAATTATGTTTAGGACCAATGATGGCCCAATAAGGTGTGTTTAGTAGGGCAATGAGGGTCGGTTAGAACCAATAAGTGCTAGTAAGGTGTGTATATAACCAATAAGTTGTGTTTAGGACCAATGATGGCCCAATAATGTGTGTTTAAGGGCAACGAGGGTCCGTTGGGACCAATGAGTCCCAATAAAGTGTGTATATAACCAATAAGTTGTGTTTACGACCAATTATGGCCCAATAAGGTGTGTTTAGTTGGGACCAATGAGTCCCACTGATGTGTGCATGTAACCAATACGTTGTGTTTAGGACCAATGATGGCACAATAAAGTGGGTTTAGGGACAATGAGGGTCAGTTGGCACCAATGAGTCCTAATAAGGTGTTTATATAACCAATAAGTTGTGTTTATGACCAATTATGGCCCAATATGGTGTGTTTATTTGGGACTAATGAGTCCCACTAGGGTGTTTATATAACCAATAAATTATGTTTAGGACCAATGATGGCCCAATAAGGTGTGTTTAGTAGGGCAATGAGGGTTGGTTAAACCAATAAGTCCTAGTAAGGTGTGTATATAACCAATAAGTTGTGTTTAGGACCAATGATGGCCCAATAATGTGTGTTTAGTTGGGACTAATGAGTCCCACTAAGGTTTGTATATAACCAATAAGTTGTGTTTAGGACCAATGATGGCCCTATAAGGAGTGTTTAGTAGGGCAATGAGGGTCGGTTGGGACCAAAAAGTCCTAGTAAGGTGTGTCTTATATAACCAATAAGTTGTGTTAAGGACCAATGATGGCCCAATAATGTGTGTTTAAGGGCAACGAGGGTCCGTTGGGACCAATGAGTCCCAATAAAGTGTGTATATAACCAATAAATTGTGTTTACGACCAATTATGGCCCAATAAGGTGTGTTTAGTTGGGACCAATGAGTCCCACTAATGTGTGCATATAACCAATACGTTGTGTTTAGGACCAATGATGGCACAATAAAGTGGGTTTAGGGACAATGAGGGTTAGTTGGCACCAATGAGTCCTAATGAGGTGTTTATATAACCAATAAGTTGTGTTTACGACGAATTATGGCCCAATATGGTGTGTTTAGTTGGGACTAATGAGTCCCACTAAGGTGTGTATATAACCAATAAATTATGTTTAGGACCAATGATTGCCCAATAAGGTGTGTTTAGTAGGGCAATGAGGGTCGGTTAGAACCAATAAGTCCTAGTAAGGTGTGTATATAACCAATAAGTTGTGTTTAGGACCAATGATGGCCCAATAGTGTGTGTTTAAGGGCAATGAGGGTCCGTTGGGACCAATGAGTCCCAATAAAGTGTGTATATAACCAATAAGTTGTGTTTACGACCAATTATGGCCCAATAAGGTGTGTTTAGTTAGGACCAATGAGTCCCACTAATGTGTGCATGTAACCAATACGTTGTGTTTAGGACCAATGATGGCACAATAAAGTGGGTTTAGGGACAATGAGGGTCAGTTGGCACCAATGAGTCCTAATAAGGTGTTTATATAACCAATAAGTTGTGTTTACGACCAATTATGGCCCAATATGGTGTGTTTATTTGGGACTAATGAGTCCCACTAAGGTGTGTATATAACCAATAAATTATGTTTAGGACCAATGATGGCCCAATAAGGTGTGTTTAGTAGGGCAATGAGGGTCGGTTAGAACCAATAAGTGCTAGTAAGGTGTGTATATAACCAATAAGTTGTGTTTAGGACCAATGATGGCCCAATAATGTGTGTTTAAGGGCAACGAGGGTCCGTTGGGACCAATGAGTCCCAATAAAGTGTGTATATAACCAATAAGTTGTGTTTACGACCAATTATGGCCCAATAAGGTGTGTTTAGTTGGGACCAATGAGTCCCACTGATGTGTGCATGTAACCAATACGTTGTGTTTAGGACCAATGATGGCACAATAAAGTGGGTTTAGGGACAATGAGGGTCAGTTGGCACCAATGAGTCCTAATAAGGTGTTTATATAACCAATAAGTTGTGTTTATGACCAATTATGGCCCAATATGGTGTGTTTATTTGGGACTAATGAGTCCCACTAGGGTGTTTATATAACCAATAAATTATGTTTAGGACCAATGATGGCCCAATAAGGTGTGTTTAGTAGGGCAATGAGGGTTGGTTAAACCAATAAGTCCTAGTAAGGTGTGTATATAACCAATAAGTTGTGTTTAGGACCAATGATGGCCCAATAATGTGTGTTTAGTTGGGACTAATGAGTCCCACTAAGGTTTGTATATAACCAATAAGTTGTGTTTAGGACCAATGATGGCCCTATAAGGAGTGTTTAGTAGGGCAATGAGGGTCGGTTGGGACCAAAAAGTCCTAGTAAGGTGTGTCTTATATAACCAATAAGTTGTGTTAAGGACCAATGATGGCCCAATAATGTGTGTTTAAGGGCAATGAGGGTCCGTTGGGACCAATGAGTCCCAATAAAGTGTGTATATAACCAATAAATTGTGTTTACGACCAATTATGGCCCAATAAGGTGTGTTTAGTTGGGACCAATGAGTCCCACTTATGTGTGCATATAACCAATACGTTGTGTTTAGGACCAATGATGGCACAATAAAGTGGGTTTAGGGACAATGAGGGTTAGTTGGCACCAATGAGTCCTAATGAGGTGTTTATATAACCAATAAGTTGTGTTTACGACGAATTATGGCCCAATATGGTGTGTTTAGTTGGGACTAATGAGTCCCACTAAGGTGTGTATATAACCAATAAATTATGTTTAGGACCAATGATTGCCCAATAAGGTGTGTTTAGTAGGGCAATGAGGGTCGGTTAGAACCAATAAGTCCTAGTAAGGTGTGTATATAACCAATAAGTTGTGTTTAGGACCAATGATGGCCCAATAATGTGTGTTTAAGGGCAATGAGGGTCCGTTGGGACCAATGAGTCCCAATAAAGTGTGTATATAACCAATAAGTTATGTTTACGACCAATTATGGCCCAATAAGGTGTGTTTAGTTGGGACCAATGAGTCCCACTAATGTGTGCATGTAACCAATACGTTGTGTTTAGGACCAATGATGGCACAATAAAGTGGGTTTAGGGACAATGAGGGTCAGTTGGCACCAATGAGTCCTAATAAGGTGTTTATATAACCAATAAGTTGTGTTTATGACCAATTATGGCCCAATATGGTGTGTTTAGTTGGGACTAATGAGTCCCACTAGGGTGTTTATATAACCAATAAATTATGTTTAGGACCAATGATAGCCCAATAAGGTGTGTTTAGTAGGGCAATGAGGGTCGGTTAAACCAATAAGTCCTAGTAAGGTGTGTATATAACCAATAAGTTGTGTTTAGGACCAATGATGGCCCAATAATGTGTGTTTAGTTGGGACTAATGAGTCCCACTAAGGTTTGTATATAACCAATAAGTTGTGTTTAGGACCAATGATGGCCCTATAAGGAGTGTTTAGTAGGGCAATGAGGGTCGGTTGGGACCAATAAGTCCTAGAAAGGTGTGTCTTATATAACCAATAAGTTGTGTTTAGGACCAATGAGGGCCCAATAATGTGTGTTTAGTTGGGACTAATGAGACCCACTAAGGTTTGTATATAACCAATAAGTTGTGTTTAGGACCAATGATGGCCCAATAAGGTGTGTTTAGTAGGGCAATGAGGGTCGGTTAGAACCAATGAGTCCCAATAAAGTGTGTATATAACCAATAAGTTGTGTTTAGGACCAATGATGGCCCAATAATGTGTGTTTAGTTGGGACCAATGAGTCCCACTAATGTGTGCATATAACCAATACGTTGTGTTTAGGACCAATGATGGCACAATAAAGTGGGTTTAGGGACAATGAGGGTTAGTTGGCACCAATGAGTCCTAATGAGGTGTTTATATAACCAATAAGTTGTGTTTACGACCAATTATGGCCCAATATGGTGTGTTTAGTTGGGACTAATGAGTCCCACTAAGGTGTGTATATAACCAATAAATTATGTTTAGGACCAATGATGGCCCAATAAGGTGTGTTTAGTAGGGCAATGAGGGTCGGTTAGAACCAATAAGTCCTAGTAAGGTGTGTATATAACCAATAAGTTGTGTTTAGGACCAATGATGGCCCAATAGTGTGTGTTTAAGGGCAATGAGGGTCCGTTGGGACCAATGAGTCCCAATAAAGTGTGTATATAACCAATAAGTTGTGTTTACGACCAATTATGGCCCAATAAGGTGTGTTTAGTTAGGACCAATGAGTCCCACTAATGTGTGCATGTAACCAATACGTTGTGTTTAGGACCAATGATGGCACAATAAAGTGGGTTTAGGGACAATGAGGGTCAGTTGGCACCAATGAGTCCTAATAAGGTGTTTATATAACCAATAAGTTGTGTTTACGACCAATTATGTCCCAATATGGTGTGTTTATTTGGGACTAATGAGTCCCACTAAGGTGTGTATATAACCAATAAATTATGTTTAGGACCAATGATGGCCCAATAAGGTGTGTTTAGTAGGGCAATGAGGGTCGGTTAGAACCAATAAGTGCTAGTAAGGTGTGTATATTACCAATAAGTTGTGTTTAGGACCAATGATGGCCCAATAATGTGTGTTTAAGGGCAACGAGGGTCCGTTGGGACCAATGAGTCCCAATAAAGTGTGTATATAACCAATAAGTTGTGTTTACGACCAATTATGGCCCAATAAGGTGTGTTTAGTTGGGACCAATGAGTCCCACTGATGTGTGCATGTAACCAATACGTTGTGTTTAGGACCAATGATGGCACAATAAAGTGGGTTTAGGGACAATGAGGGTCAGTTGGCACCAATGAGTCCTAATAAGGTGTTTATATAACCAATAAGTTGTGTTTATGACCAATTATGGCCCAATATGGTGTGTTTAGTTGGGACTAATGAGTCCCACTAGGGTGTTTATATAACCAATAAATTATGTTTAGGACCAATGATGGCCCAATAAGGTGTGTTTAGTAGGGCAATGAGGGTTGGTTAAACCAATAAGTCCTAGTAAGGTGTGTATATAACCAATAAGTTGTGTTTAGGACCAATGATGGCCCAATAATGTGTGTTTAGTTGGGACTAATGAGTCCCACTAAGGTTTGTATATAACCAATAAGTTGTGTTTAGGACCAATGATGGCCCTATAAGGAGTGTTTAGTAGGGCAATGAGGGTCGGTTGGGACCAAAAAGTCCTAGTAAGGTGTGTCTTATATAACCAATAAGTTGTGTTAAGGACCAATGATGGCCCAATAATGTGTGTTTAAGGGCAATGAGGGTCCGTTGGGACCAATGAGTCCCAATAAAGTGTGTATATAACCAATAAATTGTGTTTACGACCAATTATGGCCCAATAAGGTGTGTTTAGTTGGGACCAATGAGTCCCACTAATGTGTGCATATAACCAATACGTTGTGTTTAGGACCAATGATGGCACAATAAAGTGGGTTTAGGGACAATGAGGGTTAGTTGGCACCAATGAGTCCTAATGAGGTGTTTATATAACCAATAAGTTGTGTTTACGACCAATTATGTCCCAATATGGTGTGTTTAGTTGGGACTAATGAGTCCCACTAAGGTGTGTATATAACCAATAAATTATGTTTAGGACCAATGATGGCCCAATAAGGTGTGTTTAGTAGGGCAATGAGGGTCGGTTAGAACCAATAAGTCCTAGTAAGGTGTGTATATATACCAATAAGTTGTGTTTAGGACCAATGATGGCCCAATAATGTGTGTTTAAGGGCAACGAGGGTCCGTTGGGACCAATGAGTCCCAATAAAGTGTGTATATAACCAATAAGTTGTGTTTACGACCAATTATGGCCCAATAAGGTGTGTTTAGTTGGGACCAATGAGTCCCACTAATGTGTGCATGTAACCAATACGTTGTGTTTAGGACCAATGATGGCACAATAAAGTGGGTTTAGGGACAATGAGGGTCAGTTGGCACCAATGAGTCCTAATAAGGTGTTTATATAACCAATAAGTTGTGTTTATGACCAATTATGGCCCAATATGGTGTGTTTAGTTGGGACTAATG
>JBCNJP010010387.1:0-22529 GCA_039602395.1 Deinandra increscens subsp. villosa
TACTTTTATTGACTTGTTATGCAATTCTTTCTGAAAAGCTAGCCTCCTTTTTTCATAGTAATCCACTTCGACGTCAATGGATAGCTTTGATGTTTCAAGAGATTCAAACATCATAAGTAATGCATCATTTTGTTCTTTTAGTTTTGATATCTCAGATGAAAGGTTTTCATTGGGTTGTCTAAGTACATTCTTATCAGTTTTGTGTTCTTGTTTTTCAAGATCATTTTTTCTCACTCAATGCATAAAAATTTGTTAACTAAAAATGTTACATGTTGGGTTGACTCATCAGAGTGAGGTAATGTGTATAGAAAGATATAGAGGAGAAAAAGGGAGAAGTGTGGTGGACAGGAGCTGCATTACTCACCTTTTTCGCGGTGCCGCAGGGGGGGGCATATTGGTGTCCCACACCATCGAGGCAGCCAAGTCATCAACTCCACTCTATTATTTTGTATAACCTAAAGAAAATTATTGAATCAAGGAAGAAAACCGTATTGAGATTGTGACAGTTATTGAATTAGTGAACACATTTGAATTATTTAACCATTTGAATTTTCTGCAATCTTTAATCTCCTTTTTTTTGTTGCATCATACAAGATTTATATTGATTTGATTATTTGTTCAATTTCAGGGCTGTAAAGAAAAATGTAGCGGCGTTTGTAGAAGTGACAAATGTGCATGATGGTTTATATTACATCCATTACTAGTCAACATTTTTCTGCTTTGAAGTCCCTTTTGATTGTTGTGGGAATAATTCACAGTCACAATCCCACCCTCAAACCTAAGTTACATAGAATGTAGTAGAATTAGTTATTTCGTTACTGGTATAGGAAAGCTGAAAGGACTTTTTGTAAAGAGAAGGGACAGTTTTTGCTTATAGAAAATAGAAGAGACAATTTTATTTTATTTTAAATTATATATATAGTTGGATTGATTTGGGATTATGTTGTTGGAATGGACAACATATTTGTAAATATATTGATGTAGATTTACTGATAATTGTATCATCATAACATCATGCTTATAGAATGTTGAATATATGGAGCATAACCACGTATAAATTATTCAACCTTATATTCTTATAAACACTACATACACATCAATGTTAAAATTAAACCATGTTGTTTCTGCTTATGTTGCTTATATGCAACATGATTATGATGCAAATATGCAGCATGTATGTGTTTATAGTTTTGAACTTTTTGATATTCTTATTCAATATTGCATATATATGCACATTCTACACGCAACATTCTATGTTGCATATATGCAATAATTATGAAGACATAAATAATACTATTTACATATTTATAACCAAACCAAACCATGCTTCTGCTTATGTTTCATATATGCAACATGACAATGTGGAATATATATAACATGTCAGTGTTGTCTATATGCAACGTGTTTATGTTTATAGATTTTAACCTCGATATATTCTTTTTTATAGTGCATATATGCAATAATTATTATTTATTAAGACATAAATAATATTGTTTACGTCTTTTAAATCAAACCAAAGCATGTTTCTGTTTATGTTGCATATATGCACCATTACAATGTTACGTATATGCAACAACATGACTATGATGCATATATGCAACATGTCTGTGTTTATAGTTTTAAACTTTCTGGTATTCTAATTTTATGTTGCATATATACATGACAATGTTGAATATATATAACATGTCAGTGTTGCCTTTATGCAACATGTTTATGTTTATAGCTTTTTTAACCTTGTGATATTCTATTTTATAGTGCATATATGCAGTAATTATTTAAGACATAAATAATATTGTTTACGTCATTTAAATCAAACCAAAGCATGTTTCTGTTTATGTTGCATATATGAAACATGACAATGATACATATATGTAACATGACTATGATGCATACATGCAACATGTCCGTGTTTCTGGTATTCTAATTCTACATTGCATATATGCTTATGTAGCATATATGCAACATGACTATGATGCATATATGCAACATGTTTATGATACATATATGCAGTATGTCTGTGTTTACTGGTTTAAACATTCTAATATTTTAATTCTATGTTGCATATATGCAGTACTACGAATTACATATACTTACTCGATCTCCACAATTTCTAATCATTACACACACTTTAAAATTTGTATATTCACCTTTCAAACATGCAAAATAAATTTCACATACACTGAAATCAGCCCTCATGCTTATAATTCAAATATGCAATACATGTTTAAAGTGTTCTTTGCACGTCACAGTGCTTTAATTTTCCGAGGAACTCCATTACATCTTCTTCCATTATATAACACAACCTTTGCAACATCAAGTCGCCACACCACCTTTAGATTCAATTCATTGGCATCCAAGCTTTCTTCCTTCTCTTTGTCACATATCCATCCAAATCGGCTCTAGGTTTCTTCCTTCTCTTTGCCACATGTACTCTTCATAACTAATGGCATTTGTAAATTGTAGTGAACAATGCCATTTGTACACCAGAGATGAACATTAAACAAAAATAATAAAACTAATACTTTGGAGCATAATACAATGTTAATAAATGTATGTTAATTAACAAGACAATATTGAATGACATGGTGCCCATTCAAGTTGGTGGCCAATGTGGGTGCACCATAATGTAGAGCTTTCATGACTAACTTGACTTGATTTGGGTCTTCCAAATTTCCAACAGTTTTTACTAGTATTACAATATTACAATGAACACCAATAAGCACATGTTCTTCAAGTTCAGGAAATCAATTGTATAGAATTCAAATAATTTCACATGCCCATGTGGATTCATACACACATATATGATATCTTTAATCACTGATATCTTTTCAAAAAAAAAAACTATTTTTAAACTAAAGTATTTCCAAATTCATCTTTCATCAAATTAGAAATGAAATTCAACACCTCGGACAAAAAAAAACAACTTCTTCAACAATTTGTGTTTCAAACATAGCTTGTAATACTCTGATCTTTGAAATTATAATTTGTTATCAGCAAGGTTTCATGAGCACCTAAGGATATTATCATATTGTTGTGTTAAATTAGGTCAATGTCAAACCCGTAGTCAAACTGAGATGAACGGTTTTACAGCCACTTGTGTAGAAGATGGTTGTAATGTGGGAGTAAATAAGACTTAAAAACGGAATAGCAGGTAATCCATGGCATATAAACATTCAATCAAGGGCAAAAAGAAACATATAAACATGAAGGGTACGAAATCGATATCTACTAAAACCCTAATGCACCGAATCGTTGAGTTTTCGTGAAATTAAACAATGATCAGTTGTTTTCATGTTGTTTCGTGAAGTTGTTGTTCTGTATCAGATGGAAATCGGAAAAAAAAGGGGAAGAACCAACAGATTTCGTTTTCAAAACCCTAAGTATCGATTGGTCCTGATTTTGTTAAAATAATTAACGATCCGTTTGTTTTGAGTAGTTACCTGATGTTATTCTTTATCGTCGTTGTCGATTTCCTCCTTGGATCTTTGATTTTGAGCCCTAATCATCAAATCACCATTTTTCCCGTTGCGTGAGGAGAGCGAGAGTGTAACGAGCGGGAATGGAATCTTCCTTCTTACGATATTTTTTTGTTTGTTTAGAATGTTGACAAAACTAACCCTCCAGTTCTAATTCTTCAAAATGACGCACAAGACTATTGTTTTTTATAAAACCTTACCTAAAATAAGTGGTTTTTAGAGTTTTTAGGATAAGAAGAGTTTTTAGTGACCCTTACCCTTATATTTATACTTATATTTATATTTATACTTATACTTATACTTATACTTATATTTATACTTATACTTATACTTATACTTATACTTATACTTATATTTATACTTATACTTATACTTATATTTATACTTATATTTATACTTATATTTATATTTATACTTATATTTATACTTATATTTATACTTATATTTATATTTATACTTATATTTATACTTATAGTTATACTTATACTTATACTTATAGTTATAGTTATACTTATACTTATACTTATACTTATACTTATACTTATACTTATACTTATACTTATACTTATACGTATACTTATACTTATACTTATACTTATACTTATACTTATACTTATACTTATACTTATACTTATACTTAGTACTTATACTTATACTTATACTTATACTTATACTTATACTTATACTTATACTTATACGTATACTTATACGTATACTTATACGTATACTTATACGTATACTTATACGTATACTTATACTTATACTTATACTTATACTTATACTTATACTTATACTTATACTTATACTTATACTTATACTTATACGTATACGTATACGTATACGTATACTTATACTTATACTTATACTTATGCTTATACTTATACTTATACTTATACTTATACTTATACTTATACTTATACTTATACTTATACTTATACGTATACTTATACTTATACTTATACTTATACTTATACTTATACTTATACTTAGACTTATACTTATACTTATACTTATACTTATACTTATACTTATACTTATACTTATACTTATACTTATACTTATAACTGTATACTTATACGTATACTTATACGTATACTTATACGTATACTTATACGTATACTTATACTTATACTTATACTTATACTTATACTTATACTTATACTTATACTTATACTTATACTTATACTTATACGTATACGTATACGTATACGTATACTTATACTTATACTTATACTTATACTTATACTTATACTTATACTTATACTTATACTTATACTTATACTTATACTTATACTTATACTTATACTTATACTTATACGTATACTTATACGTATACTTATACGTATACTTATACGTATACTTATACGTATACTTATACTTATACTTAGACTTAGACTTATACTTATACTTAGACTTATACTTACTCTGTACGTATACTTATACTTATACGTATACGTATACGTATACGTATACGTATACGTATACTTATACTTATACTTATACTTAGACCTAGACTTAGACTTATACTTAGACTTATGCTTATACTTAGACTTAGACTTATACTTAAGACTTAGACTTATTGATACTTGTACTTGTACTTCTACTTGTACTTGTACTTGTACTTGTACTTAGACAAGTATATTGATACTTAGACGTATACATGTACATATGTATACTTATGCTTATACTTGGACTCTAGACTTGTGTATACTTGGACTTGTACTTGTACTTGTACTTGTACTTGTACTTGTACTTGCAGGGAGACTTATGCTTATACTTGTACTTATATTTGTACTTGTACTTGTACTCGTACTTGTACTTGTACTTGTACGTATACGTAGACTTATACTTGTACTTAGACTTATGCTTAGACTGAGACTTATACTTGTACTTAGACTTGTACTTGTACTTATACTTGTACTTATGTTTATACTTAGACTTAGACTTATACTTAGACTTAGACTTAGACTTAGACTTATACTTATACTTATACGTATAAGTATACGTAGATGAGACTAGACTTATACTTATATTATATCATACTTATACTTATACTTATACTTATACTTACTGACTTATATTTATATTTGATATTTATATTTATATTTGTATCTGTATCGGATTTGGATATCGGATTTGTATTGTATTTACTATATATCTTATATTATATATATATTATATTTATATTGTATTTATACTTATATTTATATTTATATTCTATATTTATATTTATATTTATATTTATATTTATATTTATATTTATATTTATATTATATTTATATCTATATATCTCATATTTATATCTTATATCTATATGTATCTTGTATTTGGATATCGTATATTGTATATTTTATATTTATATTTATATTTATATTTATATTTATATTTATATTTATATTTATATTTATATTTATATTTATATTTATATTTATACTTATATTTATATCTATATATCTATATTCGGATTTGTATTTGTATTTATGGATCGGATCGGATTCGTATCCATACGTATATCTATATCTATATCGTATTATATCGGATATCTAGATCTATATTTAGTATCTAATATTGAATATTTATATTCTATATTTATATCTATATTTATATTTATATTTATATTTATATTTAATATCTATATTTATATTTATATTTATATCTATATTTTTGGATTATATTCGGAATTCGGATTTGGTATCGTATTTGTATTTGTATTTGTATTTGATATTATATTTATATTTATATTTAGATCTAGATCTCAGATCTCAGATTGATATCTAGTATCTAGATCTCATATTTATATTTATATTCTATATTTAGATCTAAGATCCAATATTCTATATTTATATTTAGATCTATATTTATATTCTATATTATATTATATCTACATGATATATCGTATATTATATTCTATATTATATTTATATTTATATCGATATTTATATTTATATTTATATTATATTTATATTTATATTTATATTTATATTTATATCTATATTTATATTTATATTTATATCTTTATATTTATATTATATTTTGGATTTGTATTTATATTTATGCATCATATTTGTATTTATATTTTTGATTTTCCTATTTATATTTATATTTATATTTATATTTATATTTATATTTATATTTATATTTATATTTATATATTTATATTTATATTTATATTTATATTTATATTTATATTTATATTTATATTTATTTATATTTATATTTATATTTATATTTATATTTATATTTATATTTATATGCATATTTATATTTATATTATATATTTATATTTATATATTTATATTTATATTTATATTTATATTTATATTATATTTATATTTATATTTATATTTATATTCATATTGTATATTGCATTCATTTATATTTGTATTTATATTTGTATTTGGATTTATATATATATATTTATATTATTTATTTATATTATATTTATATTTATATTTATATTTATATTTATATTTATATTTATATTTATATATTTATATTTATATTTATATTATATATATTTATATTTATATTTATATTTATATTTATATTATATGTATATTTATATTTATATTTATATTTATATTTATATTTATATATTTATATTTATATTTATATTTATATTTATATTTATATTTTATTTGTATTTATATTTGTATTTGGTATTGTATTTGTATTTGTATTTGTATTTGTATTTGTATTTGTATTTTATATTATATTTATATTTATATTTATATTTATATTTATATTTATATTTATATTTATATTTATATTTATATTTATATTTATATTTATATTTATATTTATATTTATATTTATATTTATATTTATATTTATATATTTATATTTATATTTATATTTATATTTATATTTATATTTATATTTATATTGTATATTCTATATTTATATTTATATCTATATTTATATTATATTTATATTATATTTATATTTATATTTATATTTATATTTATATTTATATTTATATTTATATTTATATTTATATTTATATTATATTATATTATATTTATATTTATATTTATATATTTATATTTATATTTATATTTATATTTATATTTATATTTATTATATATACATATATATATATATACTTATATTTATATTTATATTTATATTTATATTTATATTTCACATTTATATTTATATTTATATTTATATTTATATTTATATTCTATATTTATATTTATATTTATATTTATATTTATATTTATATTTATATTTATATTTATATTTATATTTATATTTATATTTATATTTTATATTTATATTTCATCTATTTTGTATTTATATTGTATTTGTATTTATTTGTATTTATATTTGTATTTTATATGTTTATATTTATATTTATATTTATATTTATATTTATATATTATCTATTTATATTTATATTTATATTTTCTATATTTGTATTTGTTATATTTATATTTATATTTATATTTATATTTATATTTATATTTATATTTATATTTTATATTTATATTTATATTTATATATATATTTATATTTATATATTTATATTTATATTTATATTTATATTTATATTTATATTTATATTTATATTTATATTTATATTTTATATTTATATTTATACTTATACTTATACTTATATTTATACTTATACTTATACTTATACTTATACTTATACTTATACTTATACTTATACTTATACTTATACTTATACTTATACTTATATTATACTTATACTTATACTTATACTTATACTTATACTTATACTTATACTTATACTTATACTTATACTGATACTTATACTTATACTTATACTTATACTTATACTTATACTTATACTTATACTTATACTTATACTTATACTTATACTTATACTTATACTTATACTTATACTTATACTTATACGTATACGTATACTTATACTTATACTTATACTTATACTTATACTTATACTTATACTTATACTTATACTTATACTTATACTTATACTTATACTTATACTTATACTTATACTTATACTTATACTTATACTTATACTTATACTTATACTTATACTTATACTTATACTTATACGTATACGTATACTTATACTTATACGTATACTTATACTTATACTTATACTTATACTTATACTTATACTTATACTTATACTTATACTTATACTTATACTTATACTTATACTTATACTTATACTTATACTTATACTTATACTTATACTTATACTTATACTTATACTTATACTTATACTTATACTGTATACTTATACTTATATCTTATACTTATACTTATACTTATACTTATACTTATACTTATACTTATACTTATACTTATACTTATACTTATACTTATACTTATACTTATACTTATACTTATACTTATACTTATACTTATACTTATACTTATACTTATACTTATACTTATACTTATATTTATATTTATATTTATTTATATTTATATATATAATAATAAAAGTAATCAAAGGTCCTCTCTCTGTATATATTGTGCATCATGTAGTCCAATCATGAAATTTTATGTGTTTTGTATAGGACACGTTGTGTATTGTGGGTTGAGACTCATGTATTTCCCCTCTGCATATTTTTGGCCTACTCTGGCTTGAGACGCGTGTACTTAAAGCCACGCATGACTATGGCTCTCAGCAAGCAACCAGATGTCTTCCACTCTTCCTTTATTGTCTCTCTTCTTTCAAAAGATGCCATCCATATTCTATCTCTCTCCACAAAACTCTGTGTAACTCCATCTCTTTTTATTCACGAAATCAATATCTATGTTGTTACTGGATTTCGTTCTTGCGCTTCTATCTCCGGCAGCCACCGCCTTCGACCCTGTCGCTTCTTCCCAACCTCCTCATTGCCCGATATTCACCATTCGATTGTGTGATGTACCCTTGAGATCTGAATGCAATGGTGGATGTTGTTCGCAGTGATGGTTGGTTTAGGATGTGTCGTAGGGGTTAGGTGTGTATTAGTTGTTGACAGTTCTTAAATGTCCTTTGTAGGTGCAGATCTAAAAAAGTCTGAACCTTTAAGCATGTTTAGATATTTCGGAGTGGACTTCTTTAGATCATAACGATCACTACAAAAAATAGGGTATCTAGGACTAAAAAATCAGTCTCTAATACTTCATAATCAGTCCCTAATGTTTATTAGGGACTGATTTTTTCAGTCAACTGCCAGTTACGGATATCTAGTACTAGATAATATATTTAGTACTAAAAATCAGTCCCTGATGCATGGGACCATTGAGAACTAAAATTCTGTCTCGGATACATATAAAATCAGTCCTTCGTATATCACTTGGTACCATGTGATTTCAGTCCCTAATACTTTTCTTTAGGGACTAAAAATCAGTCTTTAAAACTATGATATTTCACTCCCAGATGCATCTTTTAGGAACTAAAAATCAGTCCTTTAAACCACATATATATCACCCGGATTCAGTCTTTGATATGATGTTTCAGATACTAGGAATCAATCTCTAATACTAGGATTTTAGTCCCTAATACTTTTCTTTAGGGACTAAAAATCAGTCTTTAAAACTATGATATTTCACTCCCATTTGCATCTTTTAGGGACTAAAAATCAGTCCTTTAAACCATATTTATTTCGCTTTGATTCGGTCTTCGATATGATGTTTCAGATACTAGGAATTAGTCTCTAATAAATTTACTTTTTAGTCTCCAATAAACTCAGTTAGAGTCTAAAAATCAGTCGTGGATATGGTTTTTCAATGACTGAAAAATAGTCTCTAATATAATATCTCAATTTTATTGTGATTCTATTAGGGACTGAAAAAATAAACATTGAAACTATCTATGTTCAGTCCCAAATATGAATTTGATGTTTTTAGGACTGAAACATAGTTCCTCACACAATTGCTATATAGTTTATTTTGTACATGAATAATGCAATAAAAAGTAGGAAACTTATCACAAAATACTTAAAACAATAACATCAAAACAATAAGTTCAAACATAAGCAAAAGTAAAAGTTAAACTACCAACTCTAAGATATTAGATAATTCAACTACTAAAACTTTAAAGGAGGCTTGTCTTTACTAGACTTGATCATCATTGCCAAATTCGTTGAGTTGTGCACCTGAACCACTTGCTTCGGTACCTAAAGGTGTTGATATCGAGCTTTGAAAATCCCCAAACTTTGTACTTATATACCTCTCCAATCTCTCGTACTTCTCATCGCTTTGTCTCAGTTTCTCTTTATTCTGATCCAGCTCCTCCGTATTCTTCTTTAGCTTCTCTTCGAGTTCAACAACATGATCTTTAAGATTCTTAGTCTCACTTGAAGCTGGTTGAGACTCTTCGGATCCTGATGATGTCATCCAGTTATCTTTTTTCCTTAAAACTGGTCCAACACCTACCTCCCATGCAGATTTAGTAGTTTTCACTTTAGCACAAACACTTTTAATTGCCTGCTTCTCTATCTCATGTTCCATAGCACTAGTAACTTCCACATTTTGCGAAATTAACTTGTTGATTGCCTCGTTTTTTTGTTGAACGATACTTTCCTGTTAGAAAGAAAATGAAATCAACATTAAATTACTAACAAACCGATAACGATTGTAGCCATCTACCTATCCATGACTATTATAAATATTAAAATTGCACTAATTCCTACCACACCTGTGAAAGATTCATTGGTCATGAATTTATTTGATTGATTGTAAAATATTGAAACTGAATTAGTTATAACTTTTGTATGATGATGTTATGGTGGTTCTCGTTGTATGCATATAGAAACTCTTGCCTCATTATTTAAGAATATATATATATATATATATATATATATATATATATATATATATTTATGGGTCAGTCAATGCTCAGTGCTTATCCCCTGGTCTGGTGTTTAAGTGGGGGATAATTAATCTCTGATGGGGCTGAAGGTACAGTGAGTCAAAAGGAGGAATGAGGCTGGGTGATGTGTTTTAAGTAAAGTTAGAGGAAAAGTGCTGTAAATAGAAAGAGAGAGAGAGAGAGAGAGAGAGAGAGAGAGAGAAGAAAATGAACAAAGAAGCAAGAAAATATTCATAAATAGGAAAAGCGGAAGGAAGTGTGTGAAATATATGATCGAAGTAGCGACTGGAATTGCTTTGAGTGGTTTGTTGAGCTGCTGGGATCCATATGTTGAGAGATTGGTGCGGGGTCCTGATCCCTGGTTATCCCGGATATCCTAATGTTGCTGTTTTATTGTGGGTGAGGGGCTGTGAGTATATTTTCCTTGGCGTGGGTGTGTTTTGGGTGAAGGACGACAACCGTTTTAAGTTGGGGGGTTCGTGCGTGTCTTTGGTGTGCGTATGTGGTGGTGTGGGGTAACTATATTTCTATGGTGTGGTGGGTGGGTCTCTAATTCTAAATGACTGTTGCTTCCTCTCGTTTCATGTGTGTTTTTTCTTCGGAGTGTGTGCGTTCTTTTATTCGGCGTGTGTTTCTGCACTGTGAGGGGTGGGGGTAGTGTGTTGGTAGCTCTCTGGTTTATATCTTTAAAGTATTGTTAAGCGTGTGCAATTGATTGGTGCTTGGGGTTGTAGATCTTGTTTTGTTATAGCTGGTTGTGCTGAGGCATGTGGATAGGAGCTCGGTTGGTGATCTGTACATGGAAAGGACTATCTAGCGTTTCAGAGGTCTCATTCTTGGAGAGTGGTTTACAATGATCATAGGCATAATCTCATATTTGGTCCAATGATGATGTCTGTGTTTCGAGCTCTCCTGGATTTGCAGCTTTGGATTTAAAGGGTTTCTATTCCATTGTTTAGTGAAGCCCATTCTGTTTCATCGAGCTCTGTTGGGACTGTTCACTGTGGCACTCTTTTTGGTGGTGTTTTTGGTGACTGGTACCGATTTGGATGGGGTATAGGGATGTGTGGTGTGTCTATTCCTGCAGCCTTGGAGGGTGTTCTCTACCCTGCAATTTTTTCATGTCTCTGGCTTGGTTTGTTTCGCTGTTTGCTGCCCCAGTGCCTCAATTGAATGCCTGTTTGCTGTGCGATTCCGATTGGGAGGTGATTCTATTTTGGGTGTATGTTTTTTTGGTATTGATTAGGTGCATCTGTTGTTTTTCTTTGTTTTCATTATTGTGGTTGTTTTTTTATTTGGTACTGTTGTAATTCTTGCTCAGCTTCCTGCTGGGCTGTTGTTTTTTTTGGTTATACCATTTGCCGTTCAAAAATAATAATAATACCTGATTTATATAAATCACTATTCGGGTTAACCCGAAACCCGACTTTTTTACTAAAATGTTGCTCTTTTTGACTCTTGAAGTCAAACTGATGTGAGCTTAAGGTAATAGACTTTTAACTTTATCATATTCTTTTCATTTTCAGTTATTTTTGGTTAAATTATGTGTATATGCTTTATCTTAATTTTCACTGTGCCTGTTGCTCTTTTTGACTCTTGAAGTCAAACTGATGTGAGCTTAAGGTAATAGACTTTTAACTTTATCATATTCTTTTCATTTTCAGTTATTTTTGGTTAAATTATGTGTATATGCTTTATCTTAATTTTCACTGTGCCTCTTATTTACCATATTTAAATAAGTCCAAAGCAAGTCAGCAACAAATGTGTATAAATAAATCCAAAACATGATTTCTACTTAAATCTCACATGCCATAGCCTCCAATGCAATATTTATTTTTCTAGTTTGCATATGTGTGTAAATAAATTCTAAACACAAACCACTATACTTTCAAATGTTATTATAGTAGCATCATATCCATAAACAGAAACCATTCCACATAGGCCTAACATGTTTATATCTCTATTTAAATCCTTTGACTATAAGAGAGAGTAGGTAACTTACATATTCAATACGTGCGTCATCGTTTTGCCATCCTGATTTCGAGGGGTTGAAGTGCAACTTATGATATACTTGCAAAGGGCTAGGTGGCATTTCATTCTCTTGATTTGTCTGCCATCATACAAAATATAATACAGAACATTACAAAATATAATATAGAACATACATAAATTCCTAATAAATTGTTTCATTGTGATGTTTAAGAGTGTTTTTGTCTCAATTCTAAACCTTACCATGTGAAATACATGATTTGCGATTGAACGAGAGCCTCCTCGGCATGTAATAACTTGCTTTGCACGATTGGCTTCCATCTGCTCATTATATTTCTACAAATGAAATATCATACATGTTACTATGTCCGAATTCAGAATCTGAGTGAACAAGTTCATCATATGTATTTTGAATAGTCCATTTCGGTGCTGGAATACTGTATTGTAATGAAAGATGTTCTTGTAACGCCTTAGTTAAATTCAGCTTACCTGAGTTGATTCTAGCTCCCAATAGTCACATAAGTGATTCCAGTCTTCTTCATTCCGACAATCGGATTTCATTTTTGATCGTGCTACTTGTGGATTGGTTCTTCCTCCATTCGCTTTCCAGTGCGCACTCAAACTACCCCGGGTGCGTTTCCATTGGAGATGTAATCGAGTATTCACATACTCCATAAAAACTTTATTTTCTCGCAACAAATGGAATTTTCCCTACGTTGAATACAGTTGTTAATAATACAAACAAAAATATATAATCCGAATAACCTCTTTATAACTATACCTAAAAATTTAGAACTTACTTGTAATTTTTCATACATTACATCTTTCACTTCTTTTGGTACCAAATCCCATTTATGAAAGTTCATTGGACAACAAGAACGAATTACAATCCCACACTCTGTTGCAAATTTTGTAGCCGATGCCCCAATGAAGCCTTTTGTAGCATCATGCATTTGCAAAGATAATTTAGAACCCTTAGGCAGATCACTTGTGGCACTACGATTAAGATTTGGACCACGCCCACGCCTCTTTGGAGGATCTACAATTGGTTCATCTACAGGTTGTTCTACATGTTGATCTGCACTTGGATCAGCATGTTCTTCTACTATTGAATCTAAACAGAAATCTCATTAATAGAATTATCACATAGCATCAAAATTAAAAGCTAAATACATGTAATAAGTCAAAAGAAAAAGTCTAATCACACTTCATGTTAGATGTGATTTCAAACAGCAATTAATCTTTATCACCTTGGTTTTAAAAGCTCAAAGCGCACAAAAGCGCCAAGGTCCAAAAAAAAAACGCAAAGCGCAAAAGCGGTGGGCTTTTCATACGCGAGGCGCACATGTTAAACAAAACAATATATATTAGTTATAAGTCACTTTAACACATAAACTAACGAACATATATATTTAAGAACTTTAACACCATAATATAGATATATAAAAAAGGTTGCTTAAGTAGCAGCCTAATACTAACTAATACATACATACATACATGCCTGTTGAGCCTTCAATTAAAAAAATTGAAAAAGTTCCCGATAATATATAATTTATAATAGTTCTTCCTCTGAATTGCAAATATGATACAGAAATAACAACATATTGTTCAGCTTATAGACTAAGCAAAATCATAACATTTGAACTATTTGTGCTTTGTGAAGTGAGTATAGAAAATATTATACTTTTTTTTGTTTGCTAAGTGCTTATACTAACAAGAGATAAACAAATTACAAGTACGTTGTAAAATTTAAATAATCAATAGTCCATGGCATTTACCAGTAGCTATAGTAGCTCTAGTGTGGTTACCCTTGCGTCTACGGGCTGACCGTTGTGTAACCAACTGATTTGCAGTTCCAGCAGAATCTTCTTCGGTCCTCGTACGTGTCAGGACCATCAACACCAACAACATGATCTCCCACATTGTAATTCTGCAGAAATAGTTATCAATATTTACGTTTTATCAATACTTAACAGAAACATATACCACCACTCTTAACAATTTAAAATTAAAATATATTATTCAACCACATTTAGAAATGGTAAATATGCAGGTTTAAAATCGACTGCCATAAAAGGGACAATAGTCAAATGTCCGAAGTCTAAAACATCCACAATGCAAATTTAAAGTAAAAAAATGATAAGAAGTTCACAACAAATATGACTTACCTCAATTAACATAAATAACAATCCCAATAGACATGATATTATTATGACAGTAGATAATAATAATATTGAGTCAGTTCTAGAAATCTCATGTCATTTTTGTACTTAACAAGTAAAAGAAGCATCCATAGTGGTAGAGTAGCTAAAAATAACCCAAAGATGCCATTGAGGACAGCAACTAAACATAATCCAAATGTGCAAATTTAACATAAAAAAAATCTAGGCATTGCTGCAGATAAAAATTGAGGCATTGTTCCAGTACAAGAATGGAGATAATTCACTAAATATAATTCTTTTAAGCTTTTATGATTTTGAATATTTGATTTAAATAAATTGTTTGAACTTCATATGTCAAACTTTAGGGATCAAAGCTTCTCTTAGTTAAATCTACGAAGTTTCTGTTAGTTATAAACTTTTGCTTTGATTTCACCAAATCTCACATTTTTCATTATGGTTTTACCTTTTTAAATGCATCTATGATGCCAGTGATCCAACAAAACAATATCTTTGAGCTATATTTTTGCTGCAAGAATTTTCAATTGAGAATAAAGATAAGAATATTGCATAGACTATTTATATAATTTATGGCTACTGTATCCAAACAAAAACAATAGTTTTGGTCATTTAGAGGAGTTAAATTTTCCTATCAAATATGTCCAGGACTCCAGGCTAATCAATTAGGAGTTCACAATTCTCTAACATATCCACCCTAATCACTAAGGTTGATATAACAACTTGCATTAAAATCCATCAATAAATGAGAATACTTGGCTGAATTCTGAAATATATCCAGCCTAATCATTTAGGGTTTACAATAATATAGTAAAAAGGGAAATTAGCAACACAATAAGCCAACAATCAAACTATGGTTTACAATAATCGTGTACCAGTGTGTACATGCGTATATGATGAATGCGAACTAGTTTAATTGTACCTTACGACCTGCTCGAACACCTAACTTGCTGATTAACTTCGTACAGTTCAACAACGAAGAGGGGCGTGAGAGTAGAGGCTTCGTTAAGTAGTAATTGAGGGATGATGGGACATCAAACGTGTATGTACAAGGGATTAACCTTCCGATTTCCATGGATGATGAGGGGGAGTGGGTTACAGAAAACTAAACCCCTTCTTTGAAGTTCATGTTCATTATCTCCGTCAGTTATTTGTACAGGCAATAGAAAAAACAATTAATTAAGTCAATGGTTATGATAATAGGCTTTTCTTTTTTGTATTGTAAACACACCTAGGTTCGATCCTCACAAGTGTGTATATGTCTTTTTTTTATATTTAAGAATAGCCAAACCTTTAAATTATTATTGTTTCAAATCACTTCAACTATTACGTTTTAGATACCCGACCTCTATTCATATCTAACCGATGTAAAAGTGGTGATGTAGCAATTATGAAAGTAAGGAAATAAACAAAGCAATTAAATCTCAAGCAGATAACTAATGAAAAAGTAGTACTATAGGTGTAAACGAGTCGAGCCGCTTGTGGATTACTTAGGATTGAACCAATAAAAAGCTCAAAACGAGCCAAGCCTTAACAAGCTCGAGCCGAGCTCAAGCTTTGAAATAGGGCTCGTTTACTAAACGAGCTCAAGTCAGAGTTTTACATAGTGAGCTCGAGCTGACTCGTGAGCCTGAACAAATCTTTTATTTATATAATTTATATTCATTTTATTAAATATATTTTAAAAAATAATTATTATATTATATATAAAATTATGATAAAATAAGTAAATAATATGTATTGTTTCTATATTAAAAGAATAATTCTAAATATATACAAATTTAATTATAATAATATTTAAAAAAATTAAAAATTACCTATAAATAAGCGAGCTCAAACCGAGTTTGAGCTTAAATAATTCTTTATGAGCTGAGCTCGAGCTTCAGGAATAAAGCTTGAATCGAGCTTAGATGAGGTCAGGCTCGGCTCGGCTCGTTTTGACCCCTATGAAAAAGTAAGTCTTATTCAACAACATGTTACCACTAGACCAAAGACCATTTGATCATCAAGTTGTGTCTTAAAAGTTATGTTAGCTCTCAAAAGCCCTAATTAACCCATTTTATCATCAGTCACCCCAATTGATCATCAATTGTCATACCAAACCATTAATGGCTATAACTTATAATCTTTGTATCTAAATGACCATTGTTGACCCTTGTTTATCATCAATGACTCTAATTTATTTTTTTATTTTTTTTGAACGACAAAGTTTTTTTTCTCTCAATTTTTTCACCAATACCAAGAATTGAACCCTGTCTCCACCAAAGAGACTTTGTCTCTTACCATCATTAACTAAAATTGACCATACTTTACCATCATTAACTATAATTAGCTATTATTATCAATTTGGAGGGGGCATGGTGGCTCAATGCAGGAAGACTGGGATCTTTGTGATCTCCAGTTCGATCCTGAGGGCGTGCGGCTTTTACCACCAGTGGGCCTTCGGGTGTGTGGGTGTTTCCCGGAACTGGAGATGACTTGGTGCGCTTAAGGGCTCCGTGCGACTGGGTTGAGGCAGCTGGCGGTGGCCTTTTGCCATTGGGTCACCCCGTACGGGGTACCTAGGCAATTCAATGTTTATTGGCCGTTAAAAAAATTATATTTGACCCTAATTAACCATCATTAACCACTTACACTAATCCATATATGTTGATATCTAACCGATACTCGACCTCTATTGATATCTAACCGATGTAAAAGTGGTGATGTGGCATTTATGGAACTAAGAAAATAAACAAAGCAATCAAATCTGAAGCATGTACATAATGAAAAGCTAAGACTTATTCAACGACATGCTACCACTAGACCAAAGACACTTCGATAATCTAGTTGTCATTCATAAAAGGTTGTGTACATGCTCTCGATACTTGAGCTCTATTGATATCTAACCGATGTAAAAGTGGTGATGTAGCATTTATGGAACTAAGGAAATAAACAAAGCAATCAAATCTGAAGCATGTAATTTTCCGCTTGTTGCTCCAATTGGCATTTCACCTGTTTGAACAAAGAAAAAATGTCATTATTGGTAATTATTGGATCGATCGACGTACCTTTGGATCCCGTGAATATAGGATCATTCGTCCTCTTCTGTTTGTCTGTGGATTGATGTAGCATTGACGGAAGATGAGGAAGGTTGGCATTCACAGGAGGATTAGATGATGAAGTAGAGGTTGAAAGAGATTTCGGCTGAGTCGACATGTTTCCGATTGAGGGTTGGCTAAGTATAGATTGTAGAAGGTTTTGTTTAGATCAAAACACCACTTGCCCCACGATGGGCGCTAAACTGTTTTGGTCAAAAATTGCAAAGGCAATTAAGTGATCAAATCTTGATTGCGAGGTAGAGTGTATGGTCAATTTGGTGATAACAAAGATAAATGTGAACAGTGACACAAGGATTTAGCGAGGGAAAATTCCGTGATCCTGTGAGTGTCCTCAAGGATCCTGGCAAAAAAAATCGGACACATTCCAAATAGCCTGCTCCAATTTATTGATAAGGAAAAAGCGAGTAAAATTGGTCGAGCTTGATTGCTAAGTGTTACAATAGTTTGCCGAGCATGCTGTGTGTATGTGATTTCCTAAACTCGTTTCTACCTATACAAACCTGGAGGGACCTATCCTGTAGTTATCAAAACTTGATTCCTACCTTATGTGAGGGGCTGAACTTGTCATTTGTGAAAACTCAATTTAAGATGGTAAACTGATCACAAAGTCACAACCGTCGCCCACATTCATCTCCGATAAATCCTTTAGACTGTTACCATTTCGATCGACAGGGGCGGATCTAGGTAGTCGGTACCGGGTTCACGGGAACCCAGTGGCTTTGAATTTTTAGTGTAAATATATATAAAATACTATGAGTGAATCCATATATAAAACATCAAGTGAATCCTATCAACAAAAGCCTTCTAGTTCAATTGGTCATTCCGTGCCTTTGTATCCTAAGGTGTCTAGTTCGATTCATGTTTCCACCGTTCTTTTTAATCTTTTTATTTTTTTAAACAGATTTTAACCCATAAGAAATTAGGGGTTTTTAAGTCCAAATAGGAAAAACAATATACAGAACACACGCTCGACGTCTCTACCCTTCCAACCTCTCCCTCAGCGGTTGACCCTCCACCTCCACCGCCGACCCCTCTGCTCCACGGCGGCTCTCCTCCGACGACCTCTATTTAGTTATACAAGTAAGCTAAGAACAAAACCCTCCTGATTTGTGTTGATGCTTATTAGGTATGTAGATCGTATATGCAAGGGGAAATGGGGAATTCAAGGCTGATTTTTGTTGTCAGATTTCACAATTATTTAACATCTTTTTGTTAAATTAGTAATTTTATATAGAATAGTTTCATCAGAAAGTTTGATTGCAGACTTTGTGCAATTAATTTGCTTGAAAGATTAGGAGTTTTATGGCATTAAGTTGTGTTGAAACAGTGCAAAGGTGGGCAGTCTAAGGAGAATGTGTAATGTTTTTTCAACCCTTAAGTTTATTTAGTGATTTCTAATGTCTTTACAAGAAATTTCTTTTTTCTAATCTCATTAAGCTTACCTAAATGGGAACTTGATGAAACAGAACACAGATCATAGACATGTTTTCTCTGACCAAAATCAAAACTCAATGCTTAAGGTGATATGCAACCAAAACGGCACGCTTGCTGAGACTGAAAAGGTATGCTTTTTGCTTGCTGTGATGTCTTTATTTATTTCTTGTAGGTAGCAAAATGGGAAGGTTGGGTAAGTGGTCAAAACAAATTTGATTGAGTTAATACTTATATTACATCAATAGAAAATGACTTGGGAGGCTATATGCACTAGAAACACCTTTTGAATCTTACCCGACCCGAACCGACTAAATCGAAAATTTTGGCATTTAGTTTTAGAATTCCGAACACAAAAAAATAAGTGAACCCAATGGAAAAAAATCCTAGATCCGCCCCTGTCGATCGGCCTCTACTTCATCAAATTAATATCGACCATTTTCATCTCATTCCATAATCACCAAAACCTCTCTCTTGTTCCCTGTTACCGTAACAACCATATCTACGAACATCGATCAGTCATCCTTGTTTCACCGGTTCACCACCGTTCAAGGCTGCTTCGTTACAGTCTAGATGTGCGCCCGCTTCTAAACCTTGTGGCAACGTTTTTTTTTTTTAAATCCTTGTACAAACCGGTTTGCTTCAACTATTATCATATAAAAAGGTTTCAAATCAATTTTTAAGAAACATTAGCTACTGTCCCAACTGTTATGTTGCTTGGTTGATTTATTAGAGGTCATGTGTTCTACCCTAACGAGCTCCATTAATTTTTAAATTATTTTCTATATGTTATTACTTCCTATAACCATACATGTTCCAAGTCTCGTAACCGTCAAACTTGTCGTTTTTGAACCAAATCTCGTATTGTGGAGTTTTTTTTTATAAATAACTTTGATGTTTTAATCCGTATAATTGTTCGTTAAAAGTTGTTTACAAACTCGTCATACGTATATATGGTCATGAATTTATGTGTATATATTGTTTTGGTCCAATAGCTAATTTGAATTTCCACTCGTTTTGGTGAATTAACCTATCGATATTTTGTATCACTTTGATTTAATCTTTGATCTTCAATAATAGTTATTGAACTTTAGAACTCATTACTAAAATCGTATAACTTTTAGAACCTAGTCCAATAAGCATCGTGAGGAAATCGGTTATAAAACCTAGTCAATTTAAATATCAGTAGTCATTCTAGGGGAATATGATAACAAATTAAAATTGAATAGAAAAAAGAAACTTGTTGCATATTTATGAGCTTGTCTATGTGAATTTTACACAATCATGATACTACATTTTGAAATAGATTTATGGAATTAAATTGGTATTTTTTTTTTGTATTCTAGTAATAAAACTGGCTACTCCAATCAGCAGAATTAGAAATAGAAATATATGAAATAGAAATATATGAATTCACCAACTGCACCTTATCTCTACACAGATGATTTTTCGGGCTCTTTTTTCCCTTACTTTTTGATATATTCTTGTAGAGCTTATAAAATACATCGCAATGAATTTGGATAAGGGCTGGACTAAAATCACTAATAAGATAGATCCAAGGTTCATTAAAGGAGCAAAAGATTTTGCAGAAAGGGCTAAAGCATATGCTGATAGTGATGGTCGGATACATTGTCCATGTAGAAATTGTGTGAATGCAAGAAGGCATGTTCCCTCAATTGTTAGTAAACATATCATACATAATGGTTTTGAACCATCATACGATGTATGGATACATCACGGTGAACATTTGGAAGGTTATGAAACAGACGAAACAAACGATTTTGAAGAAAATGAAAACGAATCAAATGGCGGTGTCGATGAGTTACTAGATGATGCTTTTCCTCAGGGAAGTGAAACCGAATCCGAAAACATCAGGGACGGTGCTAATCAACGTGATAACCCAAATGTGGAGAAGTTATTTGCCGATATGGAGAAGCCTTTATACCCAGGGTGTGAGGAGTTTTCTGTACTAGGCTTTCTATTGGAGTTGATGAACGTGAAGGTAACATGTAAAATGACAAATGTGTCAATGGATATGATTCTGAATTTATTTAGCCGCGCTTACAAGGATGCAAACTTTCCGAAGAACCATTATGAGGCAAAAAAGTATTTACGTACTCTTGGATTGGGATACGAATCTATCCATGCCTGTAAACATGACTGTGCATTATTTTGGAAGGAAAATGCAGAATTACAAAATTGTCCTGTGTGTAGCACTAGTCGTTATGAAGAAAATAGTAAGGGGAAGAAGAAACCGGTAAAAGTCTTGCGTTACTTTCCCATTACAAGTAGACTTAAGCGCTTATATGCCTCTAGGCACACTGCAAAGGAAATGTCATGGCATGATCGACTTAGAACCAAAGAGGAGGGGGTTCTTAGGCATCCTGCGGACGGAAAGGCGTGGAAACACTTCGATGCAATGTTTCCAGATTTTGCAAATGATCCGAGAAATGTCCGTCTGGGGCTTGCCAGTGATGGTTTCAATCCTTTCGGGGCAATGAGTCTTTCCTATAGTATGTGGCCTGTTGTACTCATTCCATAC
>JBCNJP010010388.1:0-22527 GCA_039602395.1 Deinandra increscens subsp. villosa
GTCACACATACATTGATTATATGTCTCTTTTAATCATACTGAATACTGATTCGTTTGATATTCTTATATATTCAGTGTCTAAATTTCCTGTTTTTAGCTCAGATTCAATGATTTATAGATGTAATGGTTCTGTTCTTGCATAAGGGTGCTGTGACATTGGCTTTTTAATACTCAGGTTTGTCTCTCCTTTTTGATGGTGTATTATTTTTTTCTCCATGTATTTGGTCATCTGATTGATGTTGTACAATGGTACTGTTAGATATATATATATATATATAATATATATATATATATAATATATATATATATATATATACAACTGTGATAGATCAGAAAACATGTAACGACTGCACTACTAAACCATAATGTCTTTAATTACTTTATTTGACTAAAAAGTATATATGGACACTTATCTTTAATTGTTTTGCTAAACACCTTTTTAAAACGGTTCGACTCATCTGGGTATTCATTTGAGCTTGGTACATGTTTTTGTAGTGTTTTGGTTTCCTTCTGATCATCTTTGTTTGTTAACAAACAGGAGCTAAACAGGATCTTACGATCTTATGTGTGTAGAGGAGGAATATGTTCTCATGAAAGTAAAACTTTTTTGTGATTTAATTTGGTTATGTAGGAGACACTGGAGCTAAACAGGATCTGTTTTCCCTAATTTTGTGCTTGCAGTGTCTGTAGTGAAGCTAGCCCAGTCGGAGCTTTTGATCTGGAATTGCTCATAAAAGTTTTCTAATGAGGATGGCACTCTACCAAATTTCATACATTGGTTAGTTTTTAGTAATTTTACTTGCATCAGTAGTTCATTTTTTTATTTGGTTTGATTTGAACTTAAGTTTGTTGGAATGTGAAATCGAAAACTATGTGCATGTTGCAGGTTTTATCTTAAGATAGGTTCCAACAACCCGATATTACTTGAAAAATCACCTCCATTGCTTCCTCCGCCCTCGAATCGGAGTCTTCCGACCTCCTTGAACAGTTTACCGATGAGGAGGCTGCATTGCCTACCTATACTCTCAGATTAGGGAGTGCGTGTTATTTCAGTTATATTTGAACATGTAATCCTCTTCAAATCTGTCGTTTAATTGTTAATTTTTGGTCGGAGGATCCCTCGGTAGTATGGAACTCATTTATGAAAAACTTAAATAAGTAATCCACTGTGGTAGACAAGATTTCTATTTTTTTTTACTGGGCCTATCATTGTTGCTCTACACATTTACCTATTAAAGGTCAGAACTGGAATCTTCAAATTGGCTGCAAAAGGGAGGTTTTACAGGGCATTTATGCAGGTGTTAATTTCATTTAGAGATAAGGGTTTGAGGAGGTTAGATATGAAAATTAAACCCTTTTCAAAGGGGCTTAGAATGAAAAAGACAAAGAAAGCTGTGATACAGCCCTGATCGCCTTCTTAGTTCTATGGTAATTGTGTTGTGCTAATTTTTTCCCCATTGCAGGATGAGAATATTGAGCTATGTCGATTCTCTAAGGATGGAACAAAACCGTTTTTGTTTTGCACCGTACAGAAAGGTATATTTACATTTGCATAAAGGGTAATCTATTTCAGCTTATTCTCTTTTTGTAACTCCCTGTTTGACTTCATGGATTTATGTATTATATGCAGGCAATAGATCAATCACAGTTGTGTGGGACATCAGTACATGGGACAGAATTGGGTTCAAGAGACTTCTTAGAAAGCCTGCATGTGTTATGTCTATCAGCTTGGACGGGAAATATTTAGCTCAGTAAGTTTTATTAATTTACATTATATCTCAAGATTGCCATAACATAGCAATTATTTGACATGATTGTGTACAGCCCTTTTAGGGAGATTACCACCTTATAGATAAGTTATTTCAAATGGTTGGAACTTTGAATATTGTAAATGAAGTAATAGCCTAATTATTGGAAGGAGTTTTATATTAGAAAGCGGTAAGTGTGTATTCAAGCATTTTAATTATAATTGCTTTCTTTGGAACCATGTCATTGTTGTCACATATTAGTTATTTCTTTGGAACCATGTCATTGTTGCAAAAAAACACATAGAAATGTTCCTAATCTTTTAATCTTGATGGCCAATGCACTACCAAAATCTTGACATATATCAAATATGTCAACATGCCGAGCGCACGACATAGGTTTGGCACCACCTTAATCTCTCATGATTGGCCTATGGAGTTTTTCAAACGGTATGACTTCGAAAATGGTCCGACTCCGCCGCGAAGCACAGAATCAAGAGGAAATGCCAACGGGTCAACTCCGCGGCGAAGCGCGGGTTGACCCACTTGTGAATAACATAACACATTTATCTAACCCTAGCCGCAATAGTGTGTTACAATTATACTATAAAAAAACCAAATAAATAGTGATAGGTCATAATCATCCAATGTACAAATAATTGTTAATAACCGAGTAAATAAAATACAAAATACAAAACATAAAATTTTGATAAGTTAAAAGGGCTAATATTTTCTTGAGACTCGCATTTTTATTCTTCTCGTAGATTCCACTACGCCTTCCGATCAGACAGATGACTGTGTCCCGCCATCCACGTGGATTCCTTATAATCTACACCTACCCTGTTACGTTATCATCCAACGGTTCAAAAGGCGTTACGGCTAGGGTTTGCTATTCAAAAGGGGTTGACGGCGCAGCTTGTTGCCCGCCTCCCCTGCGTATTGACATAAGTCGTGCATGTTTCTTTTGGTTTGTAATTTAAGGAAATTTATGATTCCGCGTCAGTTCCACGAGAAAAACTAGTCGTAACGCCTTGAGATGAGTTCGACGATACTACTTGCTCTTCGCCGGAGTTGCTGGGAGAGACCGTAGTACGTTGAGCAGGTGATAACGACGCCGACGCCGACGCCGACGCCGCCACCGTCACCACCGTAGTAGCCGCCGGTGCCGAAGCCGGCGAGGAGAGCTTCCGACGTTGAATGTCGCACAACAGACGTTTCTCTCCTCTCCGGAAGCAATCGTTCGAGAACTCCCATCGATCAGGCACAACTTTCCTGAATCCCTACAAGTGTACCAATTACCAAATGAACAATTGTTCACATCTAACAGTTCGATTTGAAAATTCAATAAGCAATTCATCGAGATCGTTCGATATGATATCAAGCTTACATAGGTGTTCAACTGACGGACGAAACTAGAGAAATTGTTGTGTTTAAAGTACTTCGGAAGCAAATCCTTGGCAAATTCGATCGGATTCCAGACGATAAAGCTAGATCCGTCTTCATTCCAGGAGATTACATCGTCGATCGCTTTATCATCCACAAGCTGGTAGGTTTTAGACAAAAACGGCGTCGGAAGAGATCTGGCAGTCGGATCTGCTGCCGTCGACTCTCCACCGCTCCGCTCCGACGGTGGAGGAGCCATATCTGATATCCTCCAAACAAGCTTCTTCGTACAAAATTGAAAGAAAAACATCGAAAATCAACACATAAACATCTAGATTTCTAACGAAAACTGATAAATCGATCAAACAATCGATAGACGTACCTGCTTTGCGAATGCGATGAATGTGCGTATATCGATGGATCGATCCGATCGGAGACGAGAGAGATCGGCAGCACCGGAGCGTCAGGTGTCGGGATTCTAGAAAGTTCGCGTAAGGAAAGAAGAAGACTACCGAGAAAGAGGTAGAAAGTTCAGGGAAAAGAAAATAGAAAAAGGGTAGAACGTGAAAAAGATGCGTGTGGGGGAGAGATCTAACGAAAGAACTAGAAGCTACGTCAAAGGAATGCATTTTCCAGAAGTTTCGTTATCTATCTATGAACACGTGTCAATATGTAATACGTTGTATAGCATTTACTTTTTACTTTTCTGTTTTGAAACAACTAATTAATTTGTAACTTTCAAACTAAATTGAAAACTTTTAATATATTTATTTATGACCAAATTTAATATTAAAAAAGAAACTCCCAGTTAGGTTTTTTTTGAATTTTTTAAAGGTACAAATGTTATGGGTTTAAATTATAAGAAGCGTGGATTAAAAGGTTAAAATTAAAGGTACTGAGATGTTAATCAGGGTGGAGGTAGTGCGTTAAAATTGAAGTTTTAAAGTTTTGAGTTTAATTAACAGGAGTCAGTGAGCTAAAAGAATTATGAAGAATTTTGAGAGAGAGATGATAGGTTTTGAAGTTTTGATGGGGAATAAAAAATTATTTTTTATTTAAATTAGTTGGTTTTAATTAATTAAAAATAATAATTCAATAAAAATAAATAAAAATTACATTGGCTTAAACTTAAAATAAAAAGTACGATTACATCATAAATAAATAAAAAGTTATATTTATTTATTCTTAAATAAAAAAGACAACTACGCTCGTAATTCTTCCTCCGTCAAAACCGTGTCCATGTTCGTGACGATGTGTGTCTTTATGTCATGACGTAGTCGAAAATGTGTTTCCGAGTCTCGCAACTTTAGCAATCGTCATCGAGAACCCGATCAACCGGAGGGTCTCGGATGTGTACCAGTGATATTGTTTTTCCCTTATCTTTTATGATCATGTTATTTTGTATCAATACCGCATACATCACTCTGCCCACCTTTTCTCGAGTCATCGATCGGGCACTTCGGTTGACTATTCTCCATTTTCCCTTTAAAGTACCAAACAAACGTTCGACGTCTTGCCTTGCCCCCTTTTTAATCTTGTTAAATTTCCTATCATCTACCTCGACCGGATGTTGATATACTTTTAGAAAAGTAGACCAAGTTGAGTAGATACCGTCGAGCAAGGTAGTAGCCCCACTTGAACGTTCGCCTATTAACTTGAAATGGACACTTCAGGTTAGTTCCATGCATCTCGTTGCTAAAAATGGGGGATTGATTGAGAACGTTGATGTAATTGTTGGAACCTGCAACACCAAAAAACGCGTGCCAAACCCATAAATCCTGTGATGCAACCGCTTCGAGCATGATCACCTCGATGAAACTGGGCTCGTATTTTTTGGGGCAGTTTCTTCAGTCCGAATGAGTACAGTCGATGCTGCCTAGCATCCAAGGTAAACCATGATATCCCTGATGTGCCTCGTACAAAAGTGCAATGTCGTGACTAGTGGGTGCACACAAATACTCTTCCTTATACAATGCATTAATAGCAGTGACAAAATGGTTTAGTGCTTCACGTGAGGTTCTCTCAGACATAGCTAAATATTCATCGTATTCGTTAGGAACGTTATCGTTTGCGAGTTAACGGATGGCGGCATGATACGATCCATTACCTCTTGAAAGTATTCGTCGTACTGGGTTACATCGGCAACGATCTTTAGAAACAATCTCTTAGACAATCGGAATCTGTCTTCGAAAATGTTTTCAGGATATAGGCAACCCTCGTTATAGTAATGCCACATCAAAAGATCCTTGGCCTCCAAACGATCTCGTGGAATATATCTCCTTCGTTTTGGAACGGCCGCTTCTGCTTCTAGTTGTGCCGAGGCCTCACCAACTAGAGAAAGGAATTCGATGTCACCAATGGCGTCGTCCAATGACTCCGAGGATGTCGGAGAGTCCAGTGGAGGAATTGTCATCCGCCTTATGTTAGATTGATTGTGAGAGCTAAGTGAAGAAAATATTTGATAGAATGTTGTTGAGAGAGTTATGAGAGAGGAGTGGGAAAAAATTGGTGAAATGAGGTTATATATAGATTAAAAAAATATTAAAATTGTTTTTATCCAACGGTCAAATACAACGGTAAAAAAAAGATTCTCAATCTTGAAAGGCTAGTACAAGCCGAGATGGGGAAGTTTTGGACGAAGCCGCTATGCGGCGGCTGTGTTGCTGCCCAAAAATCCGAAACCGGAGTGGGAAGCCGGACCCACTCCCAACCCTAAATACCTTTTTAAAGTCATGAGAGTGTGAATCGGTGTTGTTGGGTTGTAGGAAGAAGTGAGGAGGCGGAGAAAAATATGTTAGGGTTGAAGGGATTGAGTTGAGAGAACAAACTAGAAAGATGAGAAAACTAACACGAACGATTTAAATAAATAAAAAATAAGACAGTGTTTATTGACAGTTTTATTTTGCATGTAGAAGAATGTTCCGAATTGAAGAACCAAGAACATTTCATCTCTTTATTTTACGGTTTTAGTATAACCACGTCTAATTCATTTAATAATCATCTTTTTTTTTTCTTTTACTTCATCGTTTTGATAGTTCACATAAGCCACACCAAACACATACAGACACGATTCAAGACATCATAAGAGGAAGGCGGGCAACAATCATGTTTAAATTCTACAAAAAATTAAATGGTAGTGGTAGAGTAGGTTAAAATTAAGATTAAAATTAAAATTATATTTGATAAAAGAAAATTAAAATTAAATGGTGTGGTGTTTGTTGTGGGCTTTAGTGTTAAATAAAAATGGCTATTAAATAAATTAAAATTATATTTAATTTGTGTTTAATCTGCAAAGTTAAACGTTCACTCTACTAATCTATTTGTCATGTGTTTAGCCCGTTTATAACATAGATGAGATTGATTCTTCACACAAATAAATATAAAAGTGGGGGTGCATCGTTAAGAAACCTCTAAAAAGTGGAAATTACAACAAACGAACGCCAACTCAACACATTCAGCGTTGTTAGAATCAACTTGTCAAACCCCAAAAGCTAAATGTAAATCATAGAAGCTAAAATTTAAACCCTAATGCTAAATCTTAAACCCTAAAACAAACACCATGCTGGCTTTTCATTTAGCAATCCGCAACAAGCATGTACTATGTCAGTCAGACAATAACCATTCACGTTTTACTTTGCTCTAATCAAAAGGGACATATCGTACCCTCTTAAGTCGTTAATCCCAAGTATCAGGCCGAAAACCCAAGGAAAAAAAAGCATAAAAATGCTCATTTACAGAAAAATTACTTAATTATCCCTCATTTAAATTAGTTCTTAAGTTCTTACAATAGATAATGGTTCTTACATGAACTTTACCCATATATGATATCAAATTGAAATACGTGTTTAGAAGTTGATATGATAAGTATAACTGGCAATTGGAAGAAAAGACATGTATACGATTGTATTATGTTAAATGTGTAAGTATATACATATATATAATGACTTAAATAAATGTGAAATATTCATTTGATGAATATATACGGAGGAATACATGTTAGAATAATTAAACATGTGAAAAGTAAATAAGAACGTATCGTTACGTTGAAATAATGATTAAAAATAAATAAATACATAACGTATACGAGTATTGTACGTATTTATATGTATTTATATGAACCCGAGGCTTAGAGAATATTAAAAATGTATCCTAAGGTGTTTTGGAACATGAAATGATAAGTATACAAAAGTATGAGGGGCTAAAACGCAAGTTAATGGAATATAAGTAAAAATATATAAGTATATACGTATGTGTATATATACGTTATCGAATGTATCCCGAGCCCTAAAAATATGAGAAATATGTCCCATGATGTTTTGGTACATAAAATAATAAAAGGTTAGAAGTTTAGGGGCTAGAAATGCACTAAACCAAAGTAGAAGGGCTAAATATGCCAAAAATCAAAGTCTGGCCGGAAACAGGTGGCTCGCGTATCGCGATCCACTCCCCCCATTCCTGAGCGATACGCGACCCAGCTCAGGTCGCAGATTTCTTCTTTGGTTCGTTGGCCACGTCCACTTAACTTGTTGCCCAAAATTCGATTGATACGCGTCGTTTTTGGCCGGATTGTCACCATAGACACCTGGAGGATTCATATGCGAACCCAGAGGCTATAAATAGAGCCCTTAACGTTCATTATCCATCACCAATTTCTCAGATTTCCACCTCAAAAACCCTTATACGAACCCAGAACTTCATCCATCGAATTCGAGCAAACGACGAGGAATCAAGAGCCGAATTTCTGCAGTCACTCTTTATATGGTATGATCTAAAATAACCTATTTTAGTTTTTGATAATATTGCCTCTAAGTATGATTTCTAAAAATGTATAAAAATTAGGGTTCTTGAGCTTGTTTTGCCAAAATCGGGTGATCGGGTGGGAATTAGGGTCTGAATTTTTGTAGGTAATCATAAATCAATGTGTTTTAAGAAAGCCCTAAGTTTATTTTACAATTTGAAAAGGTTTGGTAAAGGTTTTGTTAACGGGTCAAAATTAGGGTTTCGTAACGTTGTTCTGCCCAAATTGAGTAAACGGTTTTGAATTAAGCTTTGAGCTTTTAAAGGATATTATAAAATGTCATAATGGATAATACCCTAAGTTGGTTTGAATTAAAAATGAGTTTTGATAATGAAACGAGAAATTCATGAAATTAGGGTTTCTAAATATGATTATTTAATATAAAATAATCCAAAGAGTATGGGGGCTTAAATTTTGATATGCTAACATGTTTTCATATAATATAAGAATATATGAAAGTAAATTGGCTATATAACCAAGTATTTAAAATACCGAGTTAATCGAATATTCGAGGTTCGCGCGGACCGGAAGGGTAGACACCTGTACACTGGGGTTTCTGGCAATAGCGGGGGTGTCGCCATCCCATCTGGGCAATGGCATCCCAACACTGGGCGATCCCGGAGTGAGTGTCTACTTATAGGAATGCGCGTCTTCATAATTATCAATAAAAGAAGATAATATGCCTAAAGGGCATTTTGGTCATTTTGACCTATAAAAGGAATGAACTTAATAATTTAATATTATTAAGATAATGAATTATTAAAATAAACATCGAAAGTGTTTATTACATTAAACCCTGCGTTAACGCCATACAATACGCAATTAGGTTTAATCGGAAGAGATAACGGAGGTTCTGTCCGAAAATACTACCTAAGAGAATAAGGTGAGTTCTATGAGCCCACTCTTTAAATGTTATAAATGTTTTAAATGTTTTCGGGCTAATATACATACAATTGTTATGAAAATATATTCAAATGTTTTATAACTGAGATGTTGCCTGTCTTTAACTGTTAGAATTGTTAAAAGGATTTTGATTGATATATACGTGAAAGGTTATGAAAATGATTATTGATAAAATGCTTTATAGTATTAAACTGTTAAATGACTATGTTTTGAAATATACGTGAAATGATTTTGATAGTATTTACGGATAAAATATCCTAAACTATTAAACTGTTGAGTTAGTTTAGATATATAGGGGAAATGATAAGGAAATGTGTTTAAATGTTTTTTTACATGTTTTGTGCCGATACACCTACGTGAAATGTGTTAAGACCTATAACTATTATAAATGATGATTACCTGTTATAAACTGTTTACGGGAAAGTTATAATAAAAGGGTAATGTAAAGAATGGAACTTTTATATAAAGTTTTGAAATGGAAAATGTGAATGTTTGGTCTAAACTTATGTATGTGAATAAGTGTCGGATAAATATGATCTTATTAGCCTTGTTGTGATTGTAAGATGTAATCTATATTGGGATGATTCTATATCATATCCGTTTGTATTTAAGGTGTGGTGGATACACTGCGGTACTTCCTATATATAAACACCCGTAATACAATAGGAAATGCTATAGAATCAGTTCGGTATAGATTTCACTGAAGTTTAACAAGACCCATAACATTATATTTATGAAACGCTTATTTCCATATACGGGTGATGGACTAGTGTTGAAAGGGTTATGAGTCCAAATACAAATTATATATATATCAATTGGAGAAGCCTGTCAGTCACACAAATTTCACTATTCATATCAGATGGTGAAATTAGATTGGTGTGGGGGACGGTGGTAGAAACGTGGCTTATCGTTCATGTTCAATCACCACGCGTCTTCTATTTTTTCGGTGGCCTATCTGTACCTGCTTTGTATACCAGCCACGTTTCTTGATCATTGCATTGGAAAACTCAGTGGTATTCTTCATTTAATCAGATATCTCTCTCTTTCTCCTTCACATTTACACGTATCGTCTATCTTTTCTTTCTGTGGGCTTCAAAACCACGGTAGATTGTCGGCTATAGCCACTGTTGCTCCGCCTTCGCGTTGAACGGCGGTGGTTACGCCTGCTCCGCCTTGGCGTTGAAGCGGCGGTGGTTACGCCGGTTGTTGGCTGTGTTCGGCGGTGATGATTCGTTAGGGTTTCAGCAGAATTTTTTTGGGGTTCCGGTAAGAGCATGGAATTGAGGGGAAATGGAGTGCGTGGAATGGAAGGTCTGCATCAAAAACATCTTGGTATGTTTGAACTTGACCTAATTTATATCACAAACACCTTTTAAATCATCAAACACTCATCAATTCTATGCCCAGTAATCTATTTTCCAATCGTCAATTGCATGTACTCTGATTTTGCAGATTTAGCTACTCTACTATGGTGGAAACCCTAACTTCGGCGAAGTAATTATGGTTTCGCTTTCCTCTTCGTCTGTTCTTCAAGTGAGCCGTAATCGAAGGGTTTCCTGTTGCTGCTCCGTCTCCGATGACGGCCGCCGTTGTTTGGCGGATTCGATGTCGGGCGTTGAAGCGACGACAGTTCTTTCTATCTCTGTGTTTAGCATGTAGAAATTTGTGGCATTTGTGGTTAGCCCCTTTACTTTCATGGGGTGTCTGTGGTTCATAAGCATTCGATTTGGGTTTTTTTTTATCTCTATCCGCTGCTATCTCTATAAGATGTTACATGCAGGCACTTTGTTTCTACCTTTTGATACGACTCTGTTACAGACGGAAGGTATGTCGCTTTGTTGTAATTTTGAAGTGTTCTTTTTACCTTTTTGATTCTTTTGAATCTAGCTATTGTCACACACAGAGCATGGAGTTATTTGTGGCTTGGGTTCATGATCCATAAGTTACAACCATACGGATTTACCGAAATACTCTCGATGCTTCGTTTTCGATGGCCGCATTTCTTTCAGCTACGATTGCGTTGTCGTAACGGGAGGTACATGTTGCTCTATATACAATGGTCGGATTCGTATTATGTTATTAATTTATTATCAGATGGTGATGTTGAGCTGTACACTAGAAAGTAACTATTGTGTACAACTGGAAATATTTTACTAGATAAAACACGTATGCTCTGATGTGCTGCCCTCTTTGGACTGGAAATTTTTTATTGGATGAAATGTCATGATCTTAAACTTTCGATGAATCTTTCTGATTCATGGTATTCAGTTCGGATGTGATAATCTTAAGCTGATTTAAGCATTTTCCAGATTTGCCCCATTCAGGATTGTACCTTTCTGATTTATGATATTGAAGCTTGGCTATGATGATCTTAAAGTGATTTGAGCCTTCTTAGATTTGCAACTTTCTTGATTGTCCCTTTCTGATTATATACATATCTGGCTATGATGATCATTCAGGTACTGAGGTTATAGAGGAGTAGTGGGTTGTGCTTGGCGTGGTAATAATTTTTACAGCCAGTGTAATATGCTTTTCCTCTGATATTCCTCTTATATACCGATTATAGAGGAGTAGTGGGTTGTGCTTGGCATGGTAATAATTTTTGCAGCCAGTGTAATCTACTTTTCCTTTTATATTCCTGTTAAATACCAATCTGAGCCACACGTTATGTTATGTAGCTGTGTTATAGATGCTCAATTAAACGTTTTTTTGTTGTTGTATATGTGGCTATGATGATTTGCAACATTCCTTTGATATTCCTCTTAAATAACGATCTGAGCCACACGTTCTGTTACCTAGCTGTGTTATAAATACTAAATTAAACGTTTTCCTGTTTTATATGTGGCTATGATGATTTGCAACAAGATCATTATAATCTTTAATTCTGAGCCATTTCACATACATTTTATCTTAAGTTTTCCAAATAAATTGTTGTTTTGCTTTTGCTATTTCTTTCCTATTAATCTTACTTGGTTCCTTGCTTTGTTTTTACTCATAGTTACTGTCCTTTAAGATTCGGAGCATAATTGGACGAAAAGGAGGTATGATCAACATCTATTGGTACGACCAAACCCATTCTAAGTTGTTTCAACATCTGTTATTACATTTTTTTGGTGTGTGAATTTATTTTATAGAATCCTAAAATAGCTTATTGATCCTGATGGTGTAGTAGTCTTTTAGATTTCTTCCATCTTAATTCTTTGACATCCTTTCACCTTTTGAAAACCTTATATAATTTACCTTTTGCACTTTCATTAAATTAAGTAAAAGTTGAAATTTTTAAATGGTTAAACCACTCAGAATCATTTCATTAAAATGGTGTAAATTGTTTATATATATACCAAAAGATCTGGATGAGAGTATGGAACTAGGAAGGCCTACAACTCAATATCAAATTCAAATATTCTAATATGCTTATTTATTTATATTTATTCCAGAACAAAGCTTTCAAATGTGTAAAAGATCATATTGATATTTCATCTCTGTATCAACATTAAATTAAATTGTTAATGTCCTTTGATCATTGATAATTTTCCTTTTTTGGTAAACTGAATAATTTTAGGGTGGGTACCCATAAATTATATTACATCCGAAAAGGTATATTTTCTTACATAAATGAAGATATTCAAAAGGTTAAAAAAAAATTTCTTTCTGAATTGATTGTTCATTTTTTAATATCTGTAATTTAAGAGTCTTGATATTGGCCCATGACTTTTTGTAAGTAGATACAACTGATTGCTTGCTCATTAGAATTAGAGTTCTCTGTTGCAACGTGTCTTATTAACATTCACAGACAAATGATGATTACCAAAGGTTGTGTAGAATCAGATTAGGGGATTGGTATGGAGTAAGAAATAGAAATAGAGGTTACAACAATTATGTGAAATTGGACTGGCGTTTATGTTGTGTTAGTGATGTTGGTGTACTTTAAGAAGATGCAGGACATAGTAATTGGTACCATTCTCGATTAAACCATATCTTCTTTCATTTGTTAGTATTTTAATAGCCTATCTATCTTGAAGTGCTCCACTACTTTCCTATGTGTGATACGAGGCATGAACTTTGCTTATGATCTTTCTGTTCTGTGTGGGATATGCCCTTTGTCTATTAATATGTTAAGTACTTAATATTTTAGTAAATCTTAAGATGGACAGGTTCTTTTCTTTTAACAGAATGAAACCTGACCAAAAGGGACACCAATGTCATAATTGACGTACTTGAACAAATGTCTCAATTTAAGCATATATCTATATTTAGGTAGTTGAACAGTGAGTTGAAACTCTCTGTTAACTGTGGTCTGACTTACTTAGGTATTGGTTATAGTTTCATTAGATTAATTGCTCGCGGAGTTTGGTTCTGAATTTTGAATTGGCATTTTGTATTGTTCTGATGACTGTTTCTTTTCGGTGTGATTGCAGAATTGGAGTGACATCTTCTAGAGTACAGGTTTAGTTTTAATGGCTACCATTTCTCTTTCGTGTTTTCTTTACAATAATTCGATTATTTCTCTCATGTATGATTTACCTGCTAAACGGGTTTTCTCGGACTTCGTAGTTATTTGCCTCCAAAACATTTGTTTCTTACTGGTGTTTATTGAAGTATACTCGGTTTTTATTTTTATGTGATCAGTTCCGTTTTAATTTGGCAGCTCCTGTTGCTTCATGGTTACGATCTTTTGGTGGTTAAAGGTAATTTTTTTCCCATACAAACTGATAGACATTTTATTTTTGTATCTTTCTAAGAACTTTATTTTTTTTATTATATACACAATAATATCAAATTCACTGGCTGCAGGATCAAGATCACTGAGTATTGCACCCATGGTATGCGAACAGGGAAGGTTACCTGTGGAGGGCTGATAACCCTCATACAAACGTATCCCGTAGTCTTCAATATTATGTAAAACAGAATGTTCATGCGCTGTACGCATAAGTCTAACAAACTCACGGTGCTTTATTTCTATTGGTGAGTACACGTGTTATACTAACTGATAATATGGCAAAAAGATTATATTACTATTGTTTGGTAATTGCTTTGGACTATAAACAGATTTCTCAAAAATGATACATTGTAATTGCTTTGGGTTGCTGCTATCTATAAACAGTTATGTCTATTGGTGATGGCTGTGGGTACTGATTGATTTGTCAAATGGTTATCGATAGTCGGTTTAGTAGGTGCTTCGATTTGGTTGGCTATGATGATCAGCCAACACTGGTCTGAGTTGTCATGATAAACAACTTCACATGGTGATGATAGCCTATGTTGTTGCTACTGATTTGTTATTTCAGATCCGCTTCGAAACGTTTTTACTTGATGGTTTGATGATGTTTTGGTCGTTGGAATCCTTATGTGTTCTTTGCAAAATAGTTTGTTGGTTCTATAAATCATAACTAATATACACACAAAACATCTTACAGAAACACAGGAATCCTCTACACAAGAGTATAGCAGGAGGAAGAAGGCAAAAAACGCCATCTAAAAGTGACTGTTAGATACATTTCCTTTCTGCCGGAATAAACTCTAATGTTCAACATTAACTAATCATGTAATGCCACTTATGACAACTGTGTGATGCTAATAACCTATTTCAACTTTAACCCCCTTTTACATCCTAAGACTTAACAGAAGTACACGCGACAGCGAGGCCTCGCCCGCCGCAACGCGCGGGTCGCAGATCTCGTGTTATTTAAATGGACTTTTAAAAAGATTGAAAAGGTTGATAAGATTGAAAAGACTGAAAATGTTGAAAATGTTTTAATCTAAGCGGATATTGTCTAGTGAAAAGGGAAAAGGTGGTTGTACAATCAGAAGCGGGGAATGACGGTTCTCCGGGGTAGCGACGGCTGCTTACTTTGAAAAGGTATTCGGGTGGCGACGGTTACCCGAGGAACTAACGTGGTTCCAATAGACAATGCTTAGTAAGTAAATAAATGACTGCTTATAATATTTCGTATAACTCTTTTATGTTTTATACCTAATGATTATTTGCACAAGAGAAGGTCTAGGGGGACCTAGAGTACTTTGAGTACTAAATGGATAAATGATAAATGATAAATGACTAAACGTTTTGGTATAATTCTGTTATGTCTTATACCCGATAAATGATAAATGATAAATGATAAATGATTAAATGTTTTGGTATAACTCTGTTTTATACCTGATACATGTTTAAAGGTTATATTTTGGTATATTACTTATACCTGATAAATGTTTAAGAATAACGGTTTTAAAGTTATAGTATAATTCTGCTATGTTTTATACTTGATAAATGTTTGATAAAAAGGGGGTCGTTAGACCCAAGCGTTGGAATAAACTTTCGAGGCAAAGGTAACGCTTTTTGAAAAACGTAGAACTCACCAGCGTAAGCTGACCTTTCCAAAAACATATGTATGTCAGGTGATGACGATGTTTAAGGTAGCAAGGAAAGGGCTTCGGTGAGGACAGGACTAGGTGGGCAAGCTATCAGGACAGGACTCGGTAGTAGACTGACAATAGACATAGATAAGATCTAGTTGTTAGATTACGTTGTATCTTCCTTACTGTTGTACTTGGCATATAAATAAATGAAAATTTTATAATTTCTGCTGCTTAGTATCTCTGGTGTACCATGTGTTCATGAGTAAATCCGATTCGTGACCCCTTCTAGAGCCAAGTCTGGGAGTGGGCGTCACAATTAAGATTTTAAGACCATTTTGCTCTTCGCCCTTGATAAAACAACGTATAACTGGTCATGCGAGAATACTGAGTTCTTTAAAAACAATCCAACTGTGGAAAGAGATTGACATTGGCTTTTATTTATAGTCCCTGCAAAACAAACTGAAATTAGGAACTGCCTTCTTTGAAACCCGAAATCAATTTGCTTATCTGTTGGAATTAATGAAACTCTTGAAATAAATGTTCGAAAGCCAATAGTATTTCCCGATATGATAACTGCTTTAATAAGACGTTTACCCGGGTAGATACCCGAGTTTGTAATATAAAAACATGAAATGAAATATTAGATAAAACAAATTCGAAATAAATACTAAAAGAAATAATACATAAAACCTAAAAAGAAAAAAAATTAAAATTAAAGTAGACTTCCAAATTTGAAAAAAAGGACCTAAAGACATTGTTTTTTGTTATATTTATTTGTCGACCATCTTCATGTAAAAATAAGATTTCAAGACCTTTGTTGCTCTTCACTCTTGATAAAGCAACGTATAACTGTCCATGCGAGAATATTGGGTTCTTTAGAAAAAAACCATAAAAAATGAAATGAACAATTCATAAAAGTAAATCTGACATAAAATTTAAAGATAAAAGTAAATTCACAAGTTTGAAAAAAGAGACTTAAACACAATGTTTTTTGTTACATTTGTTTGTCGACCATTTTCATCTAAAATTAAGATTTTAAGATCTTTTTTTCTCTCCACTCTTGATTCACTATCATTATCTCCAACAACTTCATCTATAATTAATTCACCATCATTAACTCCACCAACTTTTCCCTCTCCAATGTTTAATCTATGAAATTAGTGACATGTCCATTTCAATTTTATACACTTCACACAAAGCTGACTACATAACATTTTAAAAACGAACAATTAGAGAGTGCGGCCTCATTTTCCTCACCCAATTCGTTGTTTAAATAAACTAATGTAACCATATCCAAACACAATTGAAAGTCATCAATTCACATATGTGATCACACAAATCGAAAAATAATGATAGAATAATATGACCATTGAAAGAAATATGGATATATTATTAAAAATATAGCTTTAATATAGGACCAAACCTTGTAATAACCTCGTGAGCATTAGCATTCCATTGAAAAACATAAATTTTGCATCTTTCCGTTGCAATAAACAGAAGGTCTTATGTTTCACCTTTCATTGAAGAAAATTATACATGAACACAATATGAATGATGCACAAGCTATCACAAAGGTATTTTTAAGAAATATAAAAAAAAACTATCAACAATTCTATAACCTCATTTAGTTTGTGCTTAGAAATTAGCATATAATCATAAGCTTTTAATGTTCTTAATCAACAACAATTAACACCATCATCAATAACTTTATAGTTCTACACCTCCTTATTTTGCATAGTTGAATAATATCATCGCTCTCCCTACAACACCAATCAACAAACACGATATCTTACATGTGTGAAACATAAAAACTAAGTATTAATAGATAAAATAAAATGGATTGACAGTCCTAGAAAGTTTATCTTTTAATGGATAAAACCTTGTAAAAAGTAGTTCATATGAAGAAATATATTACTATTGAAAAATTATAACTTTCTTATTCATATCTTACGTATTATTTAATTATAAAAGGCCAAAAAGTGTTAAACAAAAAGTGTTTTGGGTCAACTCATCCTTACCAAATATGACCCGAGTTAACTATTTTTCCAACTCTACGTAAAAGGTGAAAATGTTTTTCAAATAACTGTTGTAGTCTTACATTGCATCAATTTCGTCATAATTGCTAGAATGTCTTTTGGACAAGTCCCCCTAAATTAGCAATAGGTATCACTACTAGAAACAAGGTCTTTTTTGATGTGCGAATGATGACGCACGTTTGTTTCATGACGTGCAAAAATGGGTGTCATTAAAAAATTGTCATAAATTATAAAATCTTAAGGGTAGATGACGCACAATTTTGCGCGTCATAAAATTTCTGTCATAATTAGAAAAAAACACGGAGGGCACCTTAAATTGTGCGTCATCTTAGAGGTGTCGTTTTTTGTTATCATTTCCCGCTTAAATTTTGCCCTAAATTTCGTTCCGGCCCACGGCTAAGAGCCCTCCTTGTTTTCATTTCTCGCTTAAACTTTTCTCCCACCTCCGCCTCTAAATATCCATCTACCACCTTTGTATTCGCTTTTCTTCTAAAACCTAAAGTGTTAAATATGCTCTTTCACTGCTATTTCCCCTCTTCCGCAGGAATGAACGTGAATAAACACCGGATTATTTTGGATTTTGAAAACCCTAATTGACATCCTTTGTGGGTTTTGATAGAAACATTCATTCTGATTATATATTCTCATCGAAGAGCTACAAATTCCATTCTCCATCAAGACACGATAGACCCCCACCTCCGCCATTCGCTGCTGACATAGTGACGGCACTCCACATTCGTAAATCTCCCATCGATTTTGTCAAGGTCATCGATTTGGTGAGTGTTTTTTGTCACATCCTCAACTTTTTTCTTGTTCGATCCACAAATGATTCAATATATTCGATTTGCTGCTTAGATCTTACCCAATTTGGTTTGTAGAACAATGGCAGATGACACTACGAATTTGGTTTGTGGAACAATGGCAGATGGAGGCGGAGAAGCTTAGGGACTTGAGTCAGCCGATTGACGTTGGCGCACTTGATGTTACCGTTGCTGTGTTTTATGGCATTGGATCTAAGGAGGAAGTTTGCCTATTCATTATTCTGTTTTCTTCTTCTCATCCCTACGTTTATATATGACTAATATACTGAAATATTAAATGTATTTGATTTAGTGATTACTAAATTGCTAATAATTGACTTAGTAATAAACTGATTTGATGATTTGCTTATATTTGATTTGGTGATTTGTTGTTTTGCTCACAACTAGATTCGGTTATTTGCTTACAACGGAGTAACGGGGGAGGTGGCTAGGTTGGATGATAACAGTATGGGGGCTGCTACCCAAGAAACCATGATTTCACATTTTGTATGTACAACCCGGTCACCGACCGGGTATAAAGCTAGTTATGATGGTTAGTGTGATGGTTCTTTTTTTGCATTTCATAAATATATTACTAAATTTTACAAGAACTCAATACTTGGATGATTTTGCTTCAGCTGTTAAGTAAAATTGAGAAAGACATTGTGGTTTAATTTGGTTCAGCTATTAAGTAAAATTTAGAAATACTGGTAATCTACATTGGTTGATTTCTGTTTAAACTCTTGTATGATTAATGATTTTAATCAAATCACTTGATTGTAAATGTGGAAAAGTAGAAAAATATATGCTCAACTGTTGAAAATAGTCATTATATTAACAGATTTTTAGAATTGTTATTTTGAATTTTGCTCATCTTATGGAGGAAACTTATAAGATTTCTGCATTGCCATTTGATTGCTAGATTTTTAACTGTATGATGCTATTTCTGCAGCTTACAAGACTAAAGTCTCTCGCAATGGGAACATTGACAAGCTTCTAATCTGGGTATCTCTTTCAAGAGGTCTTTACGATGACTATCTCATGTTACTTATAGTTTCAAATGTGGATGTTAAAACTTTGTATCTTTGTTCTTGTTATTTTACGATGTTGTGTTCAAGTTTCAATATGCAAAAGCATGTTGTTTTGTGCACTGAACTGAAACAGTTGTATATGGTAATCACTCGAGCTAGGCAGAGATTATGGATTTGTGTAAGCACTGGCTTCTCTGAACCAATCTATGATTACTGGAAGATGTTGAGCCTAGATGAAGTCAGGAAACTGAGTGGTTCATTTGCTGATGAAATAAAGATTCCAAGCAGCAAGACTGAGTGGAGATCAAGAGGCTTTAAGGTTTAATCTGTTACAATATTCGGAAAGCAGCGAGTTCGGGGTTTAAAATCTCTATTGACGTATACTTTGTTTATTGCAGCTATTTTACGAGACTAACTTTAGTATGGCTCAGATCTGCTTCTCGAAGGCCTATCATCTGCGTGCAATTGGTGGCGATGCCCGGGTTTCACAGCTTGAAAGGAAGAAGATTTTAAAAGATGCCGCTGAGTTATTTAGTCCTATTAGCAAGAAATTGTTGGCTGCAGAGTGCTTCTATGAGATGGAGGATTATGAAACAGTTGGTACCTTTTTCTCTTCTTGCTTATTTCCATCTGATGCAAAATCTATTCAATATGAGGTTAAAACTAATTTTAACAGGGCCAAATGCACAAAATGTAACATTAAGTTTTTTTCCTCTTCTACTAGCAGAATATATTGTATTCTCACTATTCACGTAGGGAGACTAGAAAATGTTATTTCATTAAAAAAAAATGAACCAGCAGGTAACATATCCATGTATTATTCATTTCACTAGTTTTCCTTAACGTTGTACAATCTTAAGCCCTAATTCTTTTCTGTTGTTATGTTTACAATAATATTCTGTTTACTTTGTTATTTATTATATACCTCATAATTATACGCCCCCCGACCTTAAAAATTCTCTATTTTTTTTGCTTTTAGTTCTAATGTACATTCAAGATTTCTACCCGTTAACCTTCTGTAAAGTATTTGCTAAATAAAAGAAGACCCGTTCTCTTCGTTGTGCTTTACATAGCAGCTATGTTATTCACGTTTTTCTGTTTACCCCTCTTTAGTTTGGACTATTTTCATATCTGTTGTCTTTGGTTCTATTATGGTTTCTCATTACTGTGTCCTACTGTACCTTGCATCCTTTTATTTTGTGTGTAAAATATATGTGTTCTACCTTTGTGTTTTCGTTCTTTTTTATTCCCTATCTAAATAAGATGGTCCCATTTATATATTGGCAATAACACAGCTGTTTTGATGATGAAAAAGACATGTAATTGGCAGTGAATAATTAGAAAAGATATATGCATGTCATCGAAATTCACACAATTTATTATATTAGGCTGATTTGCTTATAACTTGTTGGCTTTTAAGACTTGTCTGTTGTTCAGAAACTAAATAGGAAGCTTGTACATGTGCATTTATTATATGGTCACATGTTTAGAATAGGTGTACATCATCGATTTTGGTCTTGCAAAAAAGTATGGAGATCTTCAAACTCATAGGACACAAAGGTGATGTTGTTATGTTCTATACAATTGTGCATTTTATGACCTCATTTCGATGGTTCTGCAGGGGGCTTTCAAGTGATTGGAATGTGGAACCGTTGTGGTAGAAGTGTAATGAGGTTTCAAGTCTGTTTTAAATCAGGTTTGGTACAACAATCTATTTGGGTAGGAAAAGAACTTCAAGAAGCAAAGAAATCTGCATACAAGAAAACAAAGAAAAAAACGAAAGAGAACGGTCTCTTTGTATATTTTGTATGAACGTAACAATACGTTTGTTAACTTCGGAATATTGTTTAATAGTTGTATAAAATGCATTGTTTTGCAATATAATGAAATGCATTATTTTCTATAAGTGTATTGTATTTTGTATTGAGGTTAATTGCCATTTAATGTGGAATTAGTGATTCTACAAACAAATAATTTTTTGAAACCATGACCCGCAAAAATACGTGTCATAAGCAGATTTATGACGGAAGCTTTCTTGACGCGCATTTTATAATGCGCATTGCGCGTCATAAACAGGATGACGCGCATTTTACGCGTCAAGAAGCTTTCTTGACGGGGCCTTCCTTGACGCACAAATGCGCGTCATCAGACTTTTCTTGACGTGCAAAAAGCGTCAAAAAAGCCGTTTTTTTATAGTAGTGTATATTGGAGCTCTTTCTAATTCATTGAAGTTTATGCCACCACCTTTCAAATTGAGAGAATAGTTGTGTGGTTATTAAATGGTACCATGAATGTGTTGAGTTCATGCAAGAAAGCAAACAATGTGAGTGATTTCTACTTCTTAGTTTCTTACCTCATCCTCAATGTTTTAAAAACCGGTTTTTTAGTTGAACCGGAAAACCTTCCGGGACCGGTTCGACCGGTCGGACCGGTTAGACCGGGTGGTTGAACCGGTTAGGGGATTTATATATATTTTTTTATAAAAATGCTAATAAACTTGTACACCCCAACAAAAGTAGTTAAAATACAATTATAATCCACTCAAAAATAATACCAAATATGTATTTCATAAGAAAATATAAGTTTTAAACTTTAAAAAATAATTAAAAAAAAAGTTAAAAAAAAAAAATCAGAAAACCGGTTGAACCGGAAAAAACCGGACAAAACCGGTTGAACCGGACCGGTTGAACCGAAAAAAACCGGACAAAACCGGAAAACCGGCCGGTCTAACCCGGTCCGGTTAAACCCATAAAACCGGATGTTAAAAAACCGGCTAGGTGGCCGGGTGACGGTTGAACCGGTCGAACCGGCCGGTTCGAACCGGTTTTTAAAACCTTGCTCATCCTACACTTTGAACACAATACTGTTTTATTAAAATATTAGGACCTTGAAAAATGTAAACGAAATTGAGAAATCGAGCCATAAATTTCATTGATCAACTATGAGAAAGATTACAAATGATGAACAAAAGGAAATTACAATGAAGAAGATGATTAATTTCTGGACTCTTCGAATGAAGCTAAAACCCCCAAACTTAAAGCTGTTGATCGAAGCGGTTGTGAGAAACAACCTGAAACAAATTAATTACACTTTGACCCCCTCCAAGTTTAGCTAACTGATCAAATTAACCCAAACGTTTCTAAGACTATTTATAATGACTAGTTAGTCAATCGGCCGGATCCAGGTTCGATTCTCATAAGTAGCAATATCACTACTTATTTCTACAATCTCCACCTTGAGATTGCTGCAACTAACAATTTACATCAGACCCATAATTATAACATAAAAAGCAATAATGAGCAACAGTGATCCTGAGGATTTGAGTACCCGAGAGTGTTCTTTATATTATACCTATGGACTAACATAAACTTTAAATGTTACCCATTCCATCCAAACACTTCTAGAAGCCTGCACCTACAGCTGCTTTGGTTAATATATCGGCAAGTTAATTTCTTGAATCAATGTATTGAACCA
>JBCNJP010010389.1:0-22523 GCA_039602395.1 Deinandra increscens subsp. villosa
TTGTTTTTCTCTTTGTTTTTAACATTTTAATTATGCACTCTGTCTTAGTAACGTTATTTATAACGTTGGATTGACATATCTTAGAGCAAGATTTCCATGGAAAAAGTGACCTTCACATTGAGTTGCTCTACCTTGTAATACCATGCAATTAAGTAGTCAATGCAAGTATCTTAATTCTCGGGTGTTGTTCTAGACACCCTCAAAATTTTTTGGATATCTTTTTATATTATACGGCCTGTATAGTGTAATACGAGCTGTATAATAAAGCAAGGTTTTAAAAACCGGTTCGAACCGGCCGGTTCGACCGGTTCAACCGTCACCCGGCCACCTAGCCGGTTTTTTAACATCCGGTTTTATGGGTTTAACCGGACCGGGTTAGACCGGCCGGTTTTCCGGTTTTGTCCGGTTTTTTCCGGTTCAACCGGTTTTCTGTTTTTTTTTTTTTTTTTTTTACTTTTTTTAATTATTTTTTAAAGTTTAAAACTTATATTTTCTTATGAAATACATATTTGATATTATTTTTGAGTGGATTATAATTGTATTTTAACTATTTTTGTTGGGATGTACAAGTTTATTAGCATTTTTATAAAAAAATATATATAAATCCCCTAACCGGTTCAACCACCCGGTCTAACCGGTCCGACCGGTCGAACCGGTCCCGGAAGGTTTTCCGGTTCAACTAAAAAACCGGTTTTTAAAACATTGTAATAAAGTCAATGCATTAAATGCTAATCTGTATAATGCGTATAATACAATACGAGTTATATTGGTTCGGTGTTTTGAGAAAAAAGTATCAGGGAATAATATTTTATTTATCGAGAGGAATGTTTTAGGGATATGTGTCAGAAACCTTATACGAGCTGTATTACAATAAGTCTCACGTATTGTGTTTTTTTTTTAATTTTTTTTTTAAAAAACATCAAGAATTATACTTTTAATTATTTTTCCCCTAAACGACACGTATCGCGCCATACAGGTCGTATATGAACTCATTGTAATCCAATTATTTGTAGTTAGTGGTACGAGAAACGAGTCGTATTGCTTTATACAGGTCGTTTAGGGTTTCTTCTAAGCTGTAATTAATGCTGAGCATGTACAATACGACCTGTATCGCACTATACATGTCGTATATGGTGGTGTCCAAATTTTTTTTCCAGATGTCCAGAGAAAAGGGCTAATTCTAACACACGTACGTAGGTCAAACTACTGGAGAAAATATGTCATTATAATCAATCCCTACTTGCTGTGTAAACCCCTCAATCTACAAGCCTTTATATGTTAGTTTATAGACTCCTTCAATCCCTGTCTTTATTTTGAATAACCACTTACAACTGACCAGCTTTTGCCCCTTTAGTTGATCAACAAGCACCCAAATATGATTTTCTTCAAAGATTACATCTCTTCCATAATAGCCTGAACCCATTTTGACTTATCCGTTGAGTTGATATCTCGTACTTTGAACACCGTTTTTCGGACTACGGTCCTAAACTATGTCGTCGCACTGCTGCATTGAAGACTTTTGCTAGAGGACTACATGATCCATTACATTGAGTAATATAATTTGACACATTCAAGGACACTGTGGATTGATTGATAGAAGATTGGTATTTGGAGTCGAGAACTGAAATTGAAGCTACTTGTTTTAGTTGTTATCATTAGCTTTATGTTTTATTGTTTTCCAGTCTTTAGCGTCTGATATTCTCCCGCTATGACTGCGGGGGAGTATTAGATATTAGATTATTAGGGTTAAGCCCACGGGCTTGATTAGATTTATAGAGTTACTTATTATCTCTGTATATTGTAACCAACCCTATCAATAATGATAATTCAGTTATCTCATATTTCTACATATTGTAATATATTATTATTAGTTAGTATTATTAGGGATAATTAATATGAGCCTACGGACCTATTAAAGATTAGGGTTTAGTGTCCACTTTCAATATAATGTATTCTCTTTATTCAATAATATTGATTGAGTATTTCATAATCTTACATGTATCACAGCCCAAACGATCTTAACCCTAGTCGTCGCTACCATATTCAAACCCTAGACAGGGCGGTGTGCCACCACTGCCGCCACCCTGTCCCAACTTCGTTCTTATTTTAGTTTATTGTTTTCTTTTTCTTTTTTCTATTATTTGTTCCGTTTATATAAAGTTTCATCTCGTTTCAAGATTCTAATCGTACTTTTTTGCCAAATCCGTTAATCGATCTTTCTGTGAAGATAAATTGAAATTGTCGACTTTTACCCTTGTCGTCTTCCTCCACTCCATATATCCCATTCCTTGATTTTTTTATTTACCCAAAGTGTTTGTTTTTATTTATATCAAAGGCAAGAAAAATACGCAGTATCTCCTTCAATTGCAATGAATTTTTAAGGATGTGTGGGTGATTGCTTTCTTCGGCCAAAATCCACAAACGAATTATTTTGGTTTCGTGGCATGGTTATCTTCGTAACCTCCAGTTGCCTTGTCCCGATCTCCCCTGTCAACCCGTTAACTGTTGTCGCACATCTTACCGGACCACGGTCCGTTGTCATCGATTACATCCTATCCAAGCACGGTTAAATCAAGTTTTTTCCCCCTTCTTTTTCTCTTTCTTTTATCTTTTTCGAAGACTGCCGGTTGACCATGGTCCCTGGTTTTGTTATCTTTCTTTATTAGATCTACGGATCTTATCTTTTGATCAACGGATCTTGTAGGACCACCGTTCGTATTTTAAACGATAAAATAAATTTCCACTAGATATTTGATACAATTACAACGGAAAGACAAAATCCCTACACTAATACAATACAAGAAAAAGAAACCTAGCTATTACAATACAAAGAAATAAGACAATACAAATAAATGAAATACAATACAAACGAAAATAAGAGAACTACATAAACAAAAGAAAGAACAGTGGGTTGAAAATATTATGTTGATTAAAAAATTACTGGATTAATTGGGTTAAAGAAAGGAGTTTTAAATTATGAAAATATAGATTTAAGAAAAGGTTTTAGACGAAGGCATCGGGTAAAACCCGTTTCCCTTAAAACAAATCCGGGTCTACACAAGATCCCGTTTTGTTTCCCAGGGTACAATCGTCGAAGTCGAGAGTACGACCGGGATAACTCTAGACCCAAAATTACCTTGAAGCTCTTGAACTTGATGATGATCTTCAAGAAGGTTGGAAGAAGTTCTTAAGATGAAGATGAGAGAGTTTTAGAGAGAAAAGAATTATATAATTCTTGGTATGTATTTCAACCAAGAATTACCTTGGTATTTATAGGTGAGATTGAGTTGTAACAACTCATTCACCATAAACCAAGTTCATAACTCATGGTGTAACACCATTCAATATCATAAATTCAAGTTGAAACATATTCAACAAGAATTATGACATGGATTCAACTCATAAGACTCAATCTCCATTCAATTACTATTTTATTAAATAATATATATATATATAAATATATAAATAATATATATATTTTAATAAAGTTCCAACAGATCTAAGATACCGCTGCCTGACAGCCTCGACACACCGTCACATGACCACGGTCACCGGTTGTCGAGTTGCTTCTTTTCTTAGCAGCTTCTCTTCCCTTTTCTACCTCATCATTAACGACTAAGATAGAACCGATGCTTGATAGAGATTTAGCCGATGATTTTTATTTTTTTCAAGAACAGAGACCAAACCCGGGTTGCAGATCATGGATTTTGGTAGAATTTTAAACTTACAAGTCGTAGACCGAGATTGAAGCTAGTTTATCTTATTGCACTTGTTTCTATTTTTTAGTGTGTTCTGTGTTTTCCAGTCTGAGCTTCCATTATTTTTTTGCTCCGACTGCGGTGGAGTATTGGAATATATTATTATTAGTTAGTATTATTAGGGATAATTAATATGAGCCTACGGGCCCATTAAATATTAGGGTTTAGTGTCCACTCTCTATATAATGTACTCTCCCTATTCAATAATATTGATTGAGTATTTCATAATCTGACAATAAAAACCATTTTCCACTATTTATTGCACCATTTCTTTGCAAGTTCCATTCAACCATAAGAAATTTTCAAAGTTTAAATCCAAGACAAACAATCAATCATTTAAAATACCACGCAATCACTCATTTAAAAATCCTTCTAATATACAACACGCTCAAAATGCATTTTAATCTCTCAGATGAATACATCGAATTCTAAATTTGGAAACCACCACGAATTGGTTCAATATCGAAACAAAAACAAGGAGTATCAAAAATCATATCAATTGCGAATGAAATTACCAAACAGTGTAAATGGTTGAATGAAATTGCGAAACCTGAGACTGAGACATTTTGGAAGAAGGGGCGGGGCGACTGGAAGAGGCGGAGGTGGTTGGCGGCTGGTAGAGTCGACGGATGAGAGGATTTTGGAAGAAGGGGCGGTTGGAAAATTGTGTGAAACCCTTCGTGCGGCTAAAACTTTCACATGGTCGATGTCCACATCTGGTTTATTAATGATTTTTTTTATTTAAAAAAAACTCAAGAACTGGCGGTTTGATGAACCGGTCCAACTGCCAAAACCGGCCGGTTGAAAGCTACAACGGTTAATCCAAAAAATCAGCTTTTAAAAAACCGGCTAGAAGACCAGGCACTGGTCGAAGATAAACCAAACCTTCTTAAGTTCTTTATAAATTGAACCAAGAGTCTCACATCAGCCCTCATTGTAAATCACTAGCCTCTGGTCCAACTATGAGTGGTTGTTCTGTGGTTCAAACCGAATCGTTTCCTTACCGAGTTGGCTTGGCGAGCCATGAGTTGGCTCGAGCTCAGCAATTGATTGGTTGTGAATTGCCTAATACGTAAATGAGAAATGAAGTCCTAGATGGGCCATGAAGTGAGTGATTAATTAAAGACAATAGCTAGCATCATGACGGCTTCAAAGACTAACGATCAACAAAATGGTGATTCAAACTAAAACTTGAATGGGCTGCTCATAAACATTGTTTTTGGGCTGGTATTGAATTGAGGAGGGCCGGGTGGAGGAAAAAGGGTCGGTGGCTGGTAGGTGACGCAACAAGAAGAAACAAACAACAAAGCTGTTGTGTACCTACCTACTTTAGTATTTTTATAAATTAATTTCTAGAACAATATGTAGTAGTTTGGAGTAGTTTAGTTCGCTATTTTAATGAATAACTAGGATTAAAACTGGGCCCCGCGTTGCGGGGGCATGTTGTAACGTACCTTCGTAATCAGATGTTTGAAGGCTGGAAATATTTTCGTTCCGTAGCTCGTAGCATGAATATCAACCCGTTTTATTTTGTTAAGCATAAAGTGAAAAAAGTTAGACAACTTTTAATGTGAACAATGTTTTAGAGTAAGTAAAAGACAAGGCAAACAAAGTCAATGTTAGTTGGTAACAGAGAACACATATTTTACATACAGTTTTAAGAATCTACACTAACATAAATCAAGAAAGGAAGTGCAACAGCGTTTTTAACATTCAAAAGTGCAGGAGGCGTCGTGATTATAGTGTCATTTGATGTTGCGGGGCTTTCTGATGGCTTCAGAAGTTGCGCCTGCTAATAAAAGTAGGTATTAGGGCCTGTTTGTTTTTCAAAAAAAACTCTTAATTTCCTCTTATGTCTGATTCGGTCAGAGGTTTTAAATTAAATGAGTGTTTGTTTTTTACATGTTATTAAGAGGAAAAATGTCTTAATCACCTCTAATCTAATAAGACATAAAATCCCCTCTTTTTTTTTTCATCTAGAATCTGTTTAAGTAAAATTTCTTATTAACAAAAAAGTCTCGGTCAGATGTTTCCCCTCCCCCCCTAAAAAAACACGCATACGATGTTCTTCCCTCTGTCGCTGGTTCTCCCTCTGGTTCTAAACCCCAAACGTACTCCATCCTCTCGTTCGTAGCAGGCTGTTCTCTTTCCCTCTGGTTCGTAGCAGGCTGCTCTCTCGTCGATCTCCATCTTCATCCTCTGGTTCGTAACCCTAAACGCAGGCTGATCTCCATCTCCATCTTCATCCTCTGGTTCGTAACCCTAAACGCTGCTGTTTTTTTTTTTTTGGGTGAAACTAAAATAGTTATGTCACAACTGTAGGTTGCAGTTTTTTTTTTTTTATTGATTGCTAGAAAATAGTTATGATTTTGTTATTGCATAACACATATAAAAGTGTATCCCCATCAAATTTTGGTGAAAATTTTACACAAGAGAGCCACTCACATGCATATCTTATTCACGGGACTGATTTTTTTTACCGTATATTTTTGGTTTCTTTCTCGTATTTCTAACTTCAGACGAACCTTATATTTTTGGACCTTACATTCCAAATTGATGTTGGGTCAGTTTTTTTTCTTTGGTGTAGGTTGGAGTAATAGAACATAGTACTATGTGTACATTCCAAATTGATGCTTAGTCAGTTTTTAGTACCACCTAAAATGCTGTAAATATTATTACACCCTTTTGCTAATGCTTTATTAAATGAGTTTTACACGTACATTTTGTTATTGTGATGGTTTTGTGGTTTTTTGAGGCATTCTATGTTGCTTTCTTTGTAACTATATATGCAATTGCAATCGTGTTGCGTCCTACACCTTCATTTCCTTATTGTGATGGTTTATGATTTTTGGATGTACATTTATGTAGCTTTCTTTATGACGGTTATATATGGTTATATATGGTGGTGACGAGGAGCATGACGATAATGATGATGATGATGAGCTTCCATCATATGGGAGTGCCTAAATTTGAGTGCTTAGATGTACCGAAAACATTGTATTTGTGCTTGTACTTTTTTTTTTCAATGTTTTATGTCAAGTCCATTTTATTTTTAAATTAATTACATAAGTTTAATGTTTAGAATGGTCAAATAGACGTTTAAGAATATTCAGATGTTTTACAAAAAACAAACAGTCTTAATGATTCAGATTTCAGACATATGAACTACCTCTTAACATTCAGATGTGGTATTCAGATTCAGACATAAATCTCTAACAGAAAACAAACGGGGCCTTAGTGTTCTACAAAAGATGGTAACAAATATGTTTATAGATATATGAAAAATACCTACTAAAGCAAACAACGTTTGTTTTGCAGCTGAGGTCAACGTGAGAGCAGAGATTGCCGACTCTTGTGATGGGGGCTGAGGTGTTATGCAGACGATGGTGGATGCAGATGAAAATTCTTGATAGAAGAATTATATTTTAATATTTAACCGGGTTGAAAATTTAGAAACCCAACTTTTGTATAATTGATATATACAGGTATTTTAAATTGAAAGAAATTATCACATTCTCTTAACTTGAACACGTTCTGATAAACTTTATAGCTAAGTACCTTCATTGAGTGAATAAAGCACTATATTAATACAACAAATACAGAGGCTTTCAGCATAGAATGCAAAGCTTTAGCTGCATACCAACTCAAAACAGCTGAAATAGCACTACATTTACATAAACAAAGACATAACCTCTAATACGTTTCCTTGTATATAAAATTAAGGCTCTTAATGAAGTACTTCTACAAATGTTTGAATAGCTATGTGAACGTAATATTATTATTGAGGGATTTAATATCTCAAAAGTCAATTCACCTTATAGGAATATTCAATTTAAATGACTCGTATGAAATCACATACAATGTGAAAAATATAAGCAGACGTGATTATACGGGTTGTAAAACTAAATCTTACATTTTCAGAAGCAGGGAGATTGGGTCCTCAACTGCTTCAAAACCTAAAAAGTAATTAACAAACACAAAGCATCAGATTCACATTTCACTAAGTGTAAATGTTTAATTCGTTTTGCCTCAGTGGTCTTGTGTTTGGTAAGCATGAGGCTTGTTGTTTAATAAAATAGCTGTAAATAATCACCTATTAAATAAAGCACCATTAAAACACCTCCGTGGATGACATCCTCCTCTTCACACAAAACGAAAAACACAAATATATACTAACACTTGAAAAAAAGTATCTAAACAGAAGTCAGGGAATTAGCTACTGAAAATAGATAAGAAAAATAAAACATAAATTAATAAGTTCAAGTATTGAGTGGCCTAGCTGATGTCTTTATTTGTGTAGCAAACTCGCCGAAAAAGAAATTATATTATAGTTTAATGGCCTGAATAATTCAAAACAAAGTGTTTGTTACTAAGTTATAAACACAGGAAGCTTTTCATTTATATTCATGAATAGAAGTTAAGATGTAGGTCAAGTACTACAAAAGAATGAAATATTCTGAGGATTTGTTTTCATACCCAGACTGCTAAAGGAACTCTTGTTACTTAATATTTCACCTATCTTCTTTCATATCACATAATATAACTTTCTAAAAATTTCAGGCCTTGAGACATCTTAAACCATCAATATAATTGTAAATATTCATACCATTGTTTACTTATCTGTGTATTTTGAAGGTGTATCTTGATTAATGCAAAATAAGGTCTGGGTTTGGTCAGGGTTGTTAAAAATTTGTATTTCTTCATAAAGTTTTGATACTTTTTTTTTAATTTTTACATGCACTTGTTGGTCTACTGTTTGATACTGAAATATTTTTGGGTTTAATGAAGATATTTGAAATTTTGCAGATTGATGAACATACAGAGAGGAAAATAGATTTATATGCTTTAAAAAAAGGCAGCTTTGGAATTGAAATAAACTCATTTAAATAGGTTACCTGATTTCTACTATCGAACAAAAAGATGCATATAAGGACTTGACATACTATTAGACATATTGAATAAATATTAACATAGAAGTTCCTATTAGAAACAAACTTTCGCACATAGTTAAGTAGGTCAGTTTCATTTTGTACCAAAGGCCAAATCCTACTTCTAAGTCCTTCCCTTACATGTTAATGTAATAAGTGTCAGTGGAAAATAGTTATCTTAACTATAGCATTTTAAAGGCACCAAAAGTTTAAAAAACTGATCTATAAAGCCACAGCCTATGCACCAAATACATAAATTAAAACACTTGCAGACATTTTTAGACAAATGGAATAGGCAAAGGTTCAAAGTGAAAGAAATTAACTAACTTGACTAAGAAATTGACATTTTTTATATTTATAAACCATGTAATAAAAAGACACTAAACAATTTAATTCACAGGCACAAATAAATATAAAAATGTCAATTTGAGAAAGAAGAGGTCAAATGTCTTTTTTCTTTTTTGAGAAAGAAGAGGTCTTTAGTATGGAGCTTCCATTACTCATTTGTCAGCCAAAGAGCTTTTGATAGCAGTAGTGTTAAAAATTGACCTCCACAAAGGATTATGCCTATTCTATCTGAATTTCTTAGTGAAAGAAGTTAATCTAATCTTTGACCTAATTTTCTTATTCTATAATACTCACCCCCCTTCTTCAAGCATCACTTCGAAACCCATAAAAGTACAAATATAACACCATTTCACTGTTTGTGATTAATATATTACCTTCTTTTTGGCCGATAAGATGACTACATATCGGTCTATGATTTAAACCAAACCAGCTACCGAATTATCCCCTTTAGATTTCATTTGCCTACTTGATTTTGCAAAAATCAATTGATACAACAGCAAAGGAAGCAGTCGCATAGCAATAGTACGATTAAACGAATCGAAGGAAAGAAAGTGAAAAGGAATACAGGGTGCGATTACCGTAGATTTCTTCTGGAAAGAGAGCGGAGGATGAGGAAGATGAAATCTCATAAGGATGAGAGGGACAAAGAAGGGGGGCAAAAAGGACGAGTGTAAAGGCTAGGTAGCCTAGGAGAGCTGAGGAAGAGGATGCCACGTAGAGGCGGTGAATTTTGGGTTTAAAAAAAAAAAAAAAACCCGCACAGCAGCAATATTCTAGGTTACAGACGAGGTGGGGAAAAAAATGGTAGGTTGCCAGGTTCGAACCAGCACCTACCAGCATAAAACTAACACACCCACCACCGGGGCATCCTTTCAATCGTGTTGTAAGTCGGGATCATTTCTATAAAACCTGCTTAAGTCAAAGGATAGCAGGCAGCCACAGATGTTCCCTAAGTTGACCGTCTCAATAATATATAGATAATATGACAACCGACACTAACTTTCTTATTTACTTGCTATTATGATTGTTATTACGATTGACTAATTTATTTGTAACTATAAGTGTATATGATCTAGTTTTCTATATATTTTTTTTTAATTTTTAGTTTTAACGAATTTAGTAATGAATTATGTGGTATAATAGGTATAGTGGTGTAACATAGTTTTATACCTAGGGTCGTTAAGTGCTTTTTTCCCCCGTTTTTCTTACATGACGTAATAATAATGGAACCGTTTTGCGTGATAGTGCTATCTCCGTGAGAGCATGACAACACATATGTAGTAAAATCCAGTTAATACTATACTGTAATTGTAGGAAAACTGTTCGTACAATTTAATAAAAATAATATTTTATATAATACGATTACAACAAAAGATATAAATCTAACTATTACAATACAATTGAAAGAAAGACTATTCATAATCTTACGATTACAAGGAAATTGGAAAATTTGCAATACAGGGAAGAAGAAAAGAATTACAATACATTTACTAGTAATGAAGAAATACAATACACGGAAAACAAATTACAATTAAAAGAAATAAATACAAATGACAACGAAAATTACAGTGATGAAAAGGTTGGTGAAGTGAGATAAAGTTTTGAAAGAATTTAAGGATTTAAAGATGAAGACAGAAAGGTTGAAAATGATTTATTAAAATATTGAAAGCTTTGTGAAGTAAAGAAGAAATAAACAAAACAATTGGCGAAGACTTCGAGTGAAAACCCAGGTCCCTTAAAACAAATTACGGGCCTACTGAAGATCCCGTTTTGTTTCCCAGGGTATAATCGCCTAAACCGATGTACAACCGGGATAACTCTAAGCCCGATATTACCTTATGAACAATTGAAGATCTTGTTGAATATTCGAAAAAGTTCTTAAGAGAAAGATGAAGGAAAAAGAGAGATTAAGAATTCTGTGTGAATTCTAGGGTGTTTTAGCCTCAACCAATGGACTATATTTATAGTGGTTAGGAGCCTTGGTGAGCAATCAAATTAATTCGTAGTAAAACTTTGCATTAAACGTATCTAATGCAACATGATTTTTAATTGACAGGGGAACTCGTTTTCCGGCTGAACTAGATCCGGTTCAAGTCTCGATGAACTATACAAGTTCCGCTTGAACTGGTTTCCGTTCGAACCCGTTATTCCAGTTCCGGTTGAACTTCCGTTCCAACCATCCGACTGAACCACACAAACTCAGTCTTCCGGTTGAACCCAAAAACAATAAGACGACTTTCAAGCGGGTGCAAAGTGTGCCATCAAAGCGTCACATTGCGCCCACACGCCCACGTCGTGTGCACATGCACTTGTGCGAGTTAGGGGTGCCCCCAGGGTCCAAGGGATGTCTCATACTCAAGGGAAACAATCTTAGGTAAAGTTCCCTCCTTGTAAACCATTTTCGATTCATCTCCCAACCAATGTGGGATAAGTTCCATTTCTATACTTAGTCAATTTCTCAATATTTTCGTAGCTTTGTCAGCTTTGAAACCTCAAATTTGAGCATCGATATCTCATTTATACAAACTCGGTTTTGGACGTGGTTTAGTGTGTTGGAAAGCCATCACAACGTACTACATAAATCTAGAAAATATAGATGCATTAACCGCAGTTACATGCATTTTATTTCTGTCCAAAATTAGTAAAAAACCCATTTTCACATTTAATTAAAAACTCATTTTACTTAATGAAAAACTCTTTTTTCACTATTTTCTCCCCAAATTCCAACAATAATTTGTTCAAAAGAGATAATTATAACACAAATCAAATCTTGTTTGGTGATTGAGTAATCTTCAGCCACTTAGTGAAAAAAGAAAAACCTAAACACATAAAAGCATGATAGCAATTTTAATTTCGTGTAGATACAAAACATCATGTCACAATAATAGATCATCCAATAATTTAGAAAAAGTGGTGGATTTAAAAGAAAAATAATAAAAACATGCAAAATGGGAATGCTGAATGATTTTCATGGTCAAATTATATAATCTTACCATCCTTGTTGAGTTTGCTACAAAGGTAAAACCACGCTGGGATCGTAACTCGTAAAACCGATTTTAGGATGACAAGACTGTCGATCACATCCCATCTTATAAGTAAGCTTAGACTATATAGAAAATTAATCAATTCAGAGCTCTTTTTTTTTTTGAGAATTATGAGAATAGAGTTCATACGAACTTAGAATTCATTCAGATGTTACACGTTAGAACCGGCAAGTCGAGCCCTAAAAGAAACTCCAAACCCTAAAGCTAAACTCAAAATCCAAAACCATTATGTTAATGCCTAAAAGATTAACCATAAAACTAGACCCTATATATATATATACTATATTATCCTACATACAAGAGTGATAAAATTATCTTTTACTTAAAAAAATTAAGAGTTTAAGAGGGTATAATAGTCTTTAAAACATAAATTAAAATTATCTTCAATGAAAAATAAAAACTTAAGCAATCTACATTATGATAATTGGATTTTAATGATTTATCTATGTAAAGTACAAAGTAAGTCAGATACAAAAATTATCTTTCAAATACAGAAATGTATACCGTAGTTTGGAAAACTCAGTAAACCTTGTGTATTCCAAAATAGGTCAAATACAAAAATTATCTTTCAAAGTTAATAACACATGAGTAACCCTATTACTTTTTACATTTACTACAAAAAAAAAAACTTTTTATTTTAACATAAGTGTTGGGTCCCATGAGGACTCTTTAACAATGTTGACACAATTTGATTTAAACAAAGATAATAATGTCTACGAAAATAAATTAAATTTGTAAAACCATTTAACGGATCGTCTACTTGCTATGGATCAAACACACTACATAATGAACTTAGAACACAAGATGTAAAGAATGTTTCTTGTAATAAAGTGACACACACAAGAAATACAGAAACACAGAAATACAGTTTAGTACAATATTGTCTCTAGACAAACCACTTTCAGATGCATTATAAACAAATGAGCTCTCACCAACATTATATAGTTGCCAGTGACCCAACGAACCACCCATTCGTTGCTGGTCGGTGTTAGTTCGCTGGCCAGTTCGTTGGAAAGTCCAAAGTACACAATTCACAATGACTCAACACACTAACTCATACATCCTAACATGTTACAATTGGAAACATCACACGACACACTCAGTTTATGCTCTAACACAATTGAAAATTCATAAAAAAAAAATTCTATATATCTCAAATGTAAATAATGATTTACACGAGTTTATAGTATGCATATAAATTAGCAGAAAGAACTTTTCTACAAGAGCATGTGATAAGCACGTTACGAAGTTTGTAAATTGTGAGTGAATGTCTTGCTTTTGTTGGTGAAGAACGCCTGCTATTTCTAGCAAGTTGTAAAGGAATAAAGTGGTTGAATTTGGAGTATGTCAGAGTATATAGAGATAAATTTAAGGTATCACTACTTTAAAAAAACATATTTCTTGACGGGCAATGTGCGTCAAGAAAGATGCCAGATGACGCGTAAATGTGCGTCAAGGAAGGCCATGTCAAGAAGCTTCTTAATGCGCAAAATGCGCGTCATCCCATTTATGACGCGCGAACGATGACGTCCATGCGCGTCATAAAATAAGCGTCAAGGAAGCCGTCATCATAAAGGTAAATGACACGCATTTTTGAGCTTCATGGATTCAGATTTTTTTTCTTCATAGAATCACTAATTTATACATTAAATGACAATTAAACTTATAATACAAAATAAAATACACATAGAGCAAAATAATGAATTTCATATATATAGCAAAACAATGTGTTTCATACAACTAGTAAGAATACATCGTATATCTTGACTTGATAACAATGTCGATCTACATTATTCTCATAAGTGTAAAAAAAACTCATATCTCAAGAGTTAAAGCTCTGCAATTGTCACATTGTTATTGCTTATAACCAGCATGTTGTCTTCATTCCTGCTTTGTAGTTCTTGTTCTCTTTTATTGAGCCTATATTTTCTGTAAATATTACTTAGTTGTGTGTATATGCTAGGTGGTCGCGGTCCCAATCTGCAAGTGTATTGGGTGGTTGATTACATTTATGAATGATTTAACAAGTGTGCAGAGTATGAATCTTTCATGTATTGGACCTTCAAGATTGGTTTTAATGTGTCTCATGAGATATAATGAAAAATTCATGTTGTGACCTTTTGTTAAATCAGGCATGACACATTGAGTGTCTCTAAGGTGGTGGTCTGATCCCTTAAGATGGAAGCATAGTTGAATTTGGGAGATGAAGTACTGCCATAGGTGTGGGAGATGTATAGTACTCTGTCAACTTTACCTTCAGAGAATTTTCCATTATAACCCATGTCATAGAAGGTTTGAATGACTTCAGTTCTGTTGAACTAAGATGTAGCAGAAGGATCATCTTTGATTTGTAGTGCTTTTCTGATGAAGTGTTGTGAGATGACAAACTTGATGTCACAAACTATTGTCATGATTTTATGCATTATCTCCATCTCTGATAATGAATACACCATTTCTCCAGAATTCATGTAGAAGAGTGTAACATATGGGTATGTCAAGACAGAGCATGGCCTATTGGACAGATTCGAGGAAACCTCATCATTGGTTGGTAGGACCAGAATCGGTTACCACAAGAGTACTAGGTTGTGATGTTGGATGGTTGGGAAACATTAAGTTTGTGGAACTGGAAGTGATAGTTTCTTGATTGGTATTTTGAGATTTAAAATTGAGAGAGTATGAGATTCTGGGAGAGAGATATGGTGAGCTTCAAGATGAGATTCAATGACTTTTTATACACATTTGAAGAGCTAAGATGAGAAGATGTGCCATTTCTTGGAATGCCCCCCAAGATGGAGTGCCCAGAAGGTGAAGCAGAGAGTTTTAATAGGCTATGAGAGTTCATAGGTGTCATTATGTTTTTCTTGAGATTTGGGAGAATTTTTATTGAAAGTCAATTCTTCAAGAGAATTTTTTTTGGTAGTGTCAGTCTAGAACTAAATGAGATATGATGGTTAAAGTAGCTTATATTCTTCTGCCATAATTGAATAGCACTAATTATGCTGATTTTTTTAATGGTATTTATTACTTATTTCTATTCCTTTGGGTGCATTGCTTATTTATAACATGTAGAAGAGAAATAAGTGATCGAAAGTTTAAGAGAGGAGAATATTTTATATGATTTTTAGGGGTTAGTTGTCATGTTTAACATTCTTAACTTGCTTAGTAAAAAACAGAACCTCTTCTCATCTAATAGTTTTGTAAAAATGTCAGTAAGTTGGTGTTCAGTAGGGACAAAATACATCTCTATATGTCCATTTTTAACATGGTCTTTTATGAAATGATACCTGACATCAATGTGTTTAGTTCTTGAATGATGAACATGATTTGATGTGACTGCGATGACACTCTTTGAGTCATAGAGAACTAGTATCTTTGTGAGATGTCTCTCATAGTCCTTGAGTTGAGTTTGCATCCTGTTACACCCACTAACAATTTGACGTCAAAGCCTATCGTTTACTTGATTAAGACTAGGTCCCAGAAAATTTTCTTTGTTCAAATTATATAGTTTGACAACCCAAAACCCCAACACTTGTGAATACATTTACAAAACATACTTCTAGTAGTGTTTGGTGTCTAAAACGATTATTAAATAGATCATAAGTTCCTTCACAAAATATTTGACGAGGCTTTCATCCTTGATGTGATCGGTTCCTCCAGGCCTTGATGAGCGTCCTTCATCCTTTCCCTTTACCTGCAATTCACTCACATTCGAAAGTGAATTTATATTGCTTAATCGCACCCAAAACTGCAGTTGAATGGAAATATAACAATTAATTTCGGAGGATGGGTTCTAGGCGTATCGCCTAGAACTTGTCCTTTCCCAGGCGATACGCCTAGAGTTGTAGGCGTATCGCCTACCACTTGAATGTTCCAGGCGATACGCCTGGAACCACATTTCCAGGGATTGAGCTAAATTCGGCCAGATTCTATACTTAACCAAATTTCCAGCCCCTTTCCCCTGTTTTGGCAGTTTTGCACATTAGGTGCTAGAACTCATTGTTGATCACTAAATCAACTCCCAAACATAAATTCAAGTATAAAACACACTCATTAACGTACCTTAGCCACGTTTTTGTTGAATTGACCAACCCCGGGTTCACCCAACCCGTTGACCCGTTAGGGAGTTTTCTTAAAATTTCCACATTCACTTTGATGCAGAAAATGACTCCTTACAAGCATCATATTGCAAATAAACTAGTCTCAAACATGTTATTATGCGAACATTCAATTAGTACTATGACTCCCTATCTATCGGGTTGCACTTTGCTCACACAACTAAGTTTAAGACTAAATGCATAAAAATCATTCCATTCAATCATTTAGTTGACCCGTTAGGATGGGTCTTTGCCTTTGGTTTACCCCAATGCCTCACTTGACCACATGTAAGCCTTGGAACCCATGGTTATCCAACCATTTGTGGTTCCTTTCTCCTTGTTAATTGGCATAGACTTCATAGAGACTATCTCTGCCTTTTAACTTTCATCTATTCTAGGATTCACCCGAATCCCTTTTGTAGTCAAGTTTATCATTGGGGGACTTCAAGGCTTGGGCTTCACGGTTCCTAGAACCGTTCGCCACACCTTTATACAATTCATTGTTTACTCTAATTAAAACTCAACTTGCATTCTAGCTATTTCATGTAACATAAAATTGTTACCTTTTGAGCTTGAACCACCGTTCCCTCCAATTCCGGAGCTTTTTCCTTGGTCCCCTTGATTTCCTAATGGGTCACCAACCCGTTAGGATCATAATCAAAAATCATAGTAGCATTTATCACATTTCAATCACATAGTTTCTATGCTACATACATATTCATAAATTCACAAGGAATGGTAATCAAGCAATGATCATCAAGTTTACATTTAGCAATAAGCATCATTAACAATAGCATGACCACTAAAATGTACATCAACCATATTAGTGAATGCACATGATTTCATCAAGTTTATCAATTTTGGTGAACCTATAGTCCCCCTATGGTCATTCAACATCAACACAAGCGAATTTGTTACATTCTACACGTTTTTGACTCTTTCAGGCATTTCATCGAACACCTTGTGTGCATACTTATTTACACACATGAAACTCAATCCCATGACCTCCCAATTAACCAATTAGCCTAGGTTTGGTGAAATCTATCACCAACCCATCGTCATTAACTCATTTAACACAGATTTCATTCATGAATTCAAGAAATACAAGCAATCACACAAGTGTTGTAAATGGTTACTTCCATGGAGGTTCAAGAACAAGTAATTGGTGATTACTTCACCAAATGTGAATCAAATTAGAATTTCATGCAACATACAAGTTCTCTAACATCATAGCATTCATAAATCAACATCAATTTCACAGATTTGAGGGTCAATTTCGCGACCTACACATGCAAGGTTCATGGGGTTTTACTTACTTGACACAATGATGGTGATGAAGGGTGTTTAACTACTTCAATTCTAGGTTTGCATGCCAAAATCGCAGCTTGGAAGCCCTTGGATTGCAGCTAATTTGAAGAACAAGCAAGAAGAAGGAGGAGGGGGGTGAGGCTGGTCTCCAGGTCGTGATTCACGACCTGCCTCCCCTTTTCTTCCTTTTTGATTAATTCTAATTTAGCCTATTTGCAATCTGGTCCCTCATTTTTGGTCATTGGTTTTTATCTAGCAAAAACTTGAGTTTACCCATTAAATCCCATAATAAACTAGGCATATATCCTTTGCTAACCCAAGGGGTTATTTTAACTACTAACGATTTTTTACTTAACTAGATGATGACGGGAAATTTTTAAATTATTAAAAATTTGGGATGTTACAACTCCACCCCCCTTAAAGGGGTTTCGTCCTCGAAACAATTCACATACCGAATAAATGCGGGTAGTAGCGTTGCATTTCGTCCTCGGCCTCCCACGTCAAGTCGGAGCCTTTTCTATGCTCCCAATGAACCAACACTTGGTCCACTTCCTTGTTCCGGAGCTTTTTCACCTTGCGATCAAGAATCGCAATAGGTCTTTCTACATAGTTAAGCTTTTTATCCACAACCAAGTCGTCTAAAGGCACATAAGCACTTTCATCCGCCAAGCACTTTCGTAGGTTGGCCACATGGAATGTGTTGTGGATTCTGCTTAATTCTTCCGGTAATTCCAATTGGTAAGCATTATTGCCCACCCGAGCCAAAATTTTGAAAGGTCCAATAAACCTAGGACTTAGTTTACCCCGCTTTCGGAAGCGGATTACACCCTTCCATGGGGACACTTTCAACAAGACCATGTCCCCCTTTTTGAACTCAATAGGCCTTCGCCTTTTGTCCGCATAGGACTTTTGTCTATCTTGGGCCGCCTTCAAACGAGCCCTTATCATATCAAGCTTTTCATCGGCGATCTTAATCACCTTCTTGTGGGCAAGCTCTCATTGGCCCACCTCACCCCAAAATACGGGAGTTCTACACCTCCTACCATAGAGCATCTCGTACGGAGGCATCCCGATGCTCGGATGATAGCTATTATTGTAAGAAAATTCAACGAGAGGGAGGTAATGATCCCAACTCCCACCAAAGTCAATAGCACATGCACGAAGCATGTCTTCGAGTGTTTGGATGGTTCTTTCACTTTGCCCATCCGTTTGCGGATGGTATGCGGTGCTAAGTAGGAGTTTCGTACCCATCCATTCCTGAAACTCTCTCCAAAACTGAGAGGTGAACCGGGTATCCCGGTCAGACACAATGGAGACGGGCACTCCATGGCGCGATATTATTTCATTGATGTACACGTCCGCCATCCTCTCGGAGGAATAAGTCTCCTTAATTGGTATAAAATGAGCACTTTTGGTCAATCTATCAACTACAACCCATATCGCATCATAGCCCTTAGGTGTTTTTGGAAATTTAGTTAATAGATCCATGGTTATGTGCTCCCATTTCCAAACCGGAATTTCTAGTGGTTGGAGCTTACCATACGGCTTTTGGTGCTCCGCCTTGACTTGCGCGCAAGTCAAACACTTTCCCACATACTTGACAATGTCTCGTTTCATACCGGGCCACCAATAATGGCTCTTCAAATCGTTGTACATCTTCGTCGCTCCCGGATGGACCGAGTATCGCGACTTGTGGGCTTCTTCTAGCAACATTTTCTTCACTTCGCAAGTGTTTGGAACCCAAATTCTCCCGAATCGGGTCCTAAGCCCACTTTCCTCATCCACCAAGTTTTTCACTTGGCCCACAATTCGCTCTCTCTTTTGGTTTTCAATTTTTATAGCCTCCACTTGGGCTTCTTTGATCTTCGTGATTAAGTCGGATGTTACCACCAACTTCATTGAACGCACCTTTATAGGGGCGTAATCCCCTTTTCGACTAAGGGCATCCGCCACCACATTGGCCTTGCCCGGGTGGTAGTGGATTTCGCAATCATAATCCTTAATGGTCTCAAGCCACCTTCTCTGCCTCATATTCAACTCCTTTTGATTAAAGAAGTATTTGAGGCTTTTATGGTCGGTGAAGATAGTGCATTTCACCCCATAAAGATAGTGTCGCCATATTTTCAAGGCCAACACCACCGCCGCCAACTCCAAATCATGAGTTGGATATTTCTGCTCGGTCGTCTTCAATTGCCTCGAACCATAGGCAATCACTTTACCTCGTTGCATTAGAACACAACCGAGGCCCAACTTTGACGCATCGGAGTAAACCACCATATCGTCCGTTCCCTCGGGAAGAGTTAAGACCGGCGCTTGCGTCAATTTCTGTTTAAGGCTTCGAAAAGCCTCCTCTTGCTCGACACCCCATATAAACTTGGTGTCCTTTCGTGTTAGTTTTGTCATGGGAAGGGCTATCTTCGAGAAGTCTTGAATAAATCTCCGATAGTAGCCCGCTAACCCCAAGAAGCTCCGCACCTCCGTCGGATTCCTTGGGGGCTCCCATTTGGTGACGGCTTCAATCTTTGCCGGATCCACCATAACCCCTTCAGCGCCAATGACATGGCCTAGGAATTGCACCTCCTTCAGCCAGAAGGCACACTTGGAGAATTTTGCATATAGCTTCTCCTCCCTTAATCTTTCTAGTACCTCCCGTAAATGTTTAATTTGACGTCAAAGCCTATCGTTTACTTGATTAAGACTAGGTCCCAGAAAATTTTCTTTGTTCAAATTATATAGTTTGACAACCCAAAACCCCAACACTTGTGAATACATTTACAAAACATACTTCTAGTAGTGTTTGGTGTCTAAAACGATTATTAAATAGATCATAAGTTCCTTCACAAAATATTTGACGAGGCTTTCATCCTTGATGTGATCGGTTCCTCCAGGCCTTGATGAGCGTCCTTCATCCTTTCCCTTTACCTGCAATTCACTCACATTCGAAAGTGAATTTATATTGCTTAATCGCACCCAAAAATGCAGTTGCAATGGAAATATAACAATTAATTTCGGAGGATGGGTTCTAGGCGTATCGCCTAGAACTTGTCCTTTCCCATGCGATACGCCTAGAGTTGTAGGCGTATCGCCTACCACTTGAATGTTCCAGGCGATACGCCTGGAACCATATTTCCAGGGATTGAGCTAAATTCGGCCAGATTCTATACTTAACCAAATTTCCATCCCCTTTCCCCTGTTTTGGCAGTTTTGCACATTAGGTGCTAGAACTCATTGTTGATCACTAAATCAACTCCCAAACATAAATTCAAGTATAAAACACACTCATTAACGTACCTTAGCCACGTTTTTGTTGAATTGACCAACCCCGGGTTCACCCAACCCGTTGACCCGTTAGGGAGTTTTCTTAAAATATCCACATTCACTTTGATGCAGAAAATGACTCCTTACAAGCATCATATTGCAAATAAACTAGTCTCAAACATGTTATTATGCGAACATTCAATTAGTACTATGACTCCCTATCTATCGGGTTGCACTTTGCTCACACAACTAAGTTTAAGACTAAATGCATAAAAATCATTCCATTCAATCATTTAGTTGACCCGTTAGGACGGGTCTTTGCCTTTGGTTTACCCCAATGCCTCACTTGACCACATGTAAGCCTTGGAACCCATGGTTATCCAACCATTTGTGGTTCCTTTCTCCTTGTTAATTGGCATAGACTTCATAGAGCCTATCTCTGCCTTTTAACTTTCATCTATTCTAGGATTCACCCGAATCCCTTTTGTAGTCAAGTTTATCATTGGGGGACTTCAAGGCTTGGGCTTCACGGTTCCTAGAACCGTTCGCCACACCTTTATACAATTCATTGTTTACTCTAATTAAAACTCAACTTGCATTCTAGCTATTTCATGTAACATAAAATTGTTACCTTTTGAGCTTGAACCACCGTTCCCTCCAACTCCGGAGCTATTTCCTTGGTCCCCTTGATTTCCTAATGGGTCACCAACCCGTTAGGATCATAATCAAAAATCATAGTAGCATTTATCACATTTCAATCACATGGTTTCTATGCTACATACATATTCATAAATTCACAAGGAATGGTAATCAAGCAATGATCATCAAGTTTACATTTAGCAATAAGCATCATTAACAATAGCATGACCACTAAAATGTACATCAACCATATTAGTGAATGCACATGATTTCATCAAGTTTATCAGTTTTGGTGAACCTATAGTCCCCCTATGGTCATTCAACATCAACACAAGCGAATTTGTTACATTCTACACGTTTTTGACTCTTTCAGGCATTTCATCGAACACCTTGTGTGCATACTTATTTACACACATGAAACTCAATCCCATGACCTCCCAATTAACCAATTAGCCTAGGTTTGGTGAAATCTATCACCAACCCATCGTCATTAACTCATTTAACACAGATTTCATTCATGAATTCAAGAAATACAAGCAATCACACAAGTGTTGTAAATGGTTACTTCCATGGAGGTTCAAGAACAAGTAATTGGTGATTACTTCACCAAATGTGAATCAAATTAGAATTTCATGCAACATACAAGTTCTCTAACATCATAGCATTCATAAATCAACATCAATTTCACAGATTTGAGGGTCAATTTCGCGACCTACACATGCAAGGTTCATGGGGTTTTACTTACTTGACACAATGATGGTGATGAAGGGTGTTTAACTACTTCAATTCTAGGTTTGCATGCCAAAATCGCAGCTTGGAAGCCCTTGGATTGCAGCTAATTTGAAGAACAAGCAAGAAGAAGGAGGAGGGGGGTGAGGCTGGTCTCCAGGTCGTGATTCACGACCTGCCTCCCCTTTTCTTCCTTTTTGATTAATTCTAATTTAGCCTATTTGCAATCTGGTCCCTCATTTTTGGTCATTGGTTTTTATCTAGCCAAAACTTGAGTTTACCCATTAAATCCCATAATAAACTAGGCATATATCCTTTGCTAACCCAAGGGGTTATTTTAACTACTAACGATTTTTTACTTAACTAGATGATGACGGGAAATTTTTAAATTATTAAAAATTTGGGATGTTACACATC
>JBCNJP010010391.1:0-22520 GCA_039602395.1 Deinandra increscens subsp. villosa
GAAAACTCTATTAATGGTAGGTGGGTGTCCCAACTGCCACCAAATTCCATCACACATGCTCTCAGCATGTCTTCTAAGGTTTGGATGGTTCTTTCACTCTGCCCATCCGTCTGTGGATGATATGCCGTACTCAATTTCACTTTAGTCCCCAACGCTTCCTGAAGACCTTGCCAGAAATGGGAAGTAAATCGGCCATCTCTATCAGACACAATTGATAATGGAACTCCATGCCTTGACACTATTTCATTTACATAAATCTTGGCCAATTGTTCTGTGGGGTAAGTTTCCTGAATCGGCAAAAAGTGAGCTGACTTTGTCAATCGGTCCACGATTACCCAAATAGCATCATTACCACTCCTAGTTTTAGGAAGCTTGGTTACAAAATCCATAGTCACCATGTCCCATTTCCATTCGGGTATTTCTAGAGGTTGAAGTAAACCAGCAGGTTTCTGATGCTCAGCTTTTACCTGCAAACACGTATGGCATTTCCCCACATACTCGGCAATTGCTCTCTTCATCCCCGGCCACCAATAGTGGGGTCTCAAATTCTGGTACATCTTATCATTACCAGGGTGCATCATATACTTAGACTTATGCGCTTCACGAAGGATCATTTCACGGAGACCACCTCCCTTTGGCACCCAAATTCTATTTCCCAATCTAAGGATACCATCTGGTCCCTTAGTAAGGCGACCCACGATGGTCATCATTTCTTCCTTTCTATTCACCTCCGGATCGCCTATTTGCTCCTTTTGAGCTTTCAAAATTTCACCGATTAGATCGACACGCACATCTATTCTCATCGCACGAACCCTCAGGGGCTTGGCTCTTTCCTTTCTACTCAATGCGTCAGCCACCACATTGGCTTTTCCAGGATGGTACTTTATCTCACAATCATAATCACTTAACACCTCCATCCAACGCCTTTGACGCATGTTTAGTTCCTTCTGATTGAACAAATGCTGCAAACTTTTATGATCAGAGAAAACCACAAACTTCGTTCCATAGAGATAGTGCCTCCAAATCTTTAGGGCAAACACTACCGCACCGAGTTCCAGATCATGCGTAGTGTAATTCTTCTCATGCGTCTTTAGTTGCCTTGATGCATAGGCGATCACTTTGTTTCGCTGCATCAGTACACATCCTAACCCGTTGATCGATGCATCACAGTAAACAACAAAATCTTTTGTTCCTTCAGGTAAGGAAAGAATAGGAGCGGTGCTCAACTTTCGCTTCAGAAGTTCAAACGCATCAGTGTGTTTCTGCTTCCAATCCCACTTTGCATTTTTCTGAGTTAACGCGGTTAACGGTGTTGCTATTTTAGAGAAATCCTGTATGAATCGCCTATAGTAACCTGCTAAGCCCAAAAATCTTCTAATTTCTGTCGGAGACTTAGGTTGTTCCCAATTCATTACCGCTTCAACCTTAGCTGGGTCCACTTGAATTCCAGCATCACTCACAATATGACCCAAAAATTGAACTTCACGAAGCCAGAATTCACACTTAGAAAATTTGGCATAAAGTTTCTCAAATCTTAGTACCTCTAAAATCTTTCTAAGGTGTTCTTCATGCTCCTTCCTTGTTCGTGAATAAATCAATATGTCATCTATGAAGACTATTACAAACTTATCGAGGTAGGGTTTACACACTCGGTTCATTAAATCCATAAAGACTGCAGGCGCGTTTGTCAATCCAAACGGCATCACGGTGAACTCATAGTGCCCATATCTTGTCCTAAATGCAGTTCTTGGAACATCTTCTTCTCTAACCCTTACTTGGTGATATCCAGATCTTAAGTCGATCTTTGAGAAGTAACTTGCTCCTTGGAGCTGATCAAACAAATCATCTATGCGAGGGAGTGGGTATCTATTCTTGATCGTTACCTTGTTGAGCTCACGGTAGTCAATGCACATGCGGAAAGACCCATCCTTCTTCTTTACAAACAACACGGGTGCTCCCCACGGGGACGAACTAGGCCGGATAAATCCTTTATCCAGAAGGTCTTGCAGTTGACTCTTAAGTTCTTGCATCTCTGATGGTGCAAGGCGATAAGGCGCTTTAGCTATCGGTGTCGTCCCTGGTGCCAATTCAATTTGAAACTCCACTTGTCGCACAGGTGGCAATCCCGGTAGCTCATCCGGAAACACATCGGCGAATTCCGAAACAACGGGTACATCTTCAACCCTTTTCTCGTGAGGGACTTCTACCAAGTTAGCCAGGAAAGCATGGCATCCTTTCTTCATGCATTTGTTCGCCTTGAGCATTGAAATTAACTTCAAAGGTCGTGCTTGGCGGTCTCCAACGATAGTGTGCACCTTGCCCTCTGCTGACTCTACTTCCACAATCTTCTTATCACAGTGGATCTTGGCCCGATAGCGGGTCAACCAATCCATACCAAGTACAATATCAAATTCACTCAAAGCCATGGGTAACAATTCAAGATCAAATAAGGCATCATCTATTCTTAGTTGGCAACATCTAACAATTTCAGGAATGCTAATCTCCTGCCCACTAGCAGTTTCTACAACATAGGGTCTATCTAAGGCATGTAAAGCACATTTCAATTTGGGTAAACACGAAGTGGTCACGAAACTCCTATTAGCTCCAGAGTCAAACAATATACTAACAAACACATTGTTCACAGAGAACATACCAGATATAACATCATCACTATTACGAGCCTCTTCAGCAGTCATGATAAACAATCGAGGTTTACCTTTTAGACCTCCGCCATCTCTGCCCCTGTTTCTGTCTTTGGCAGCATCCTTGGGTTTTGGGCAGTCAGCGATTTTGTGTCCTCTGTCGCCGCAGTTATAACAGGTAGCAGGCTTTGTGCACTGATTTGCAAAGTGACCAACCGTGTTGCACTTGTAACATGTAGGCCTTTCTCCCCTGTAGTCTCTGCCTTTCTCATCCCTGCCTTTCTTTCTATCTCCCCTGCGATTTCGGTCACGGTCCCTTCTCTTTCCCTCAAACTTCTTATGGTGCCCTGACGATTCATCCCTTTTCCCAGATTGGCGGTTCCACTCATCACATAGAGTGCCAGTCAAATTCATGGCAGATTTCAAAGTGCGAGGTCGAGAAGCTCTCACATCTGCCCTGATTACTGGGCTTAGACCATACAGAAATCGACGAATTTGCGTATCCTCCTCCTTTGCCATGTGGGGAACAAGGTTCAACAGCTCATTGAACCTGTTAATGTATGACATGTAATCTGACCCCTTCATTTCCAAGTGAATAAACTCATTCTCCAGCTTCTCAGATTCGTTTTCTGGCAAAAACTTTTCCAACACCAATCTACGAAACTTATTCCAACCCATCAAGTAAGTTTTGGTCTTACCTCTTTTGTTCAGCTCCGCTTTCCACCAATTCAAAGCGGGTCCTTTAAATGATTGAGAAGCAAACTTGATTTTGTCTCTCTCTGCACACTCGCTGATATCCAGCGCGCTTTCAACCTCATCCAACCAGTTTAGTGCCTCAGTGGCACTTTTGTCACCCCTAAAGATTCCTGGTTTACTTGCCATGTATGTCTTGTAGCTGCAACCCCTCTGGTATGCTTTTCGTTTCTCCTTTCGCTCTCTCTTTGCTTCGCGCTCCTCAGAGCTGTCAGAATCTGAACTATGCTTGCGACGCCTCTTAGGCTCGCTCCTCGAGCTTGCAGAAGACTCTTCCCTAACCCTTTTACGCTTCTCAGACCTTGGCTTTCGGGAACTTGCGGAGGATTCATCTCTCACCGTCTTCCGTTTTTCAGAATTATATCTCCTATGATGGCTCGATTCGGTTCTTTCTTCAGTTCTGGATTTCTGTCCTTCTAGGTTCGACGTGTTTCTTACCCAGTCTTTTCTCCTGAGCAACTAAGTTTGGGAATGCAGTTGCAATCCCGTCAGCAATCAGTTTCTGGAACCTTTCTTCCTGCTCTTTTTCTCGCCTCTGCTCGGAGGTTAGAGGGTTTTCATTCACAATACGCAAGGAGTTGTTGTCATCTTCATCATCGCTCTGTTCAACAGTATTCTTTAGAATATCACCACCATTCTTGGGATCGTCAGTAGCATGATGTGTCCTTCTCGTAGTCCTGCTAGTAGTAGCCTTCATCATTGGCTGAAATTTGGATGGAACGCAATTAGAATTCCCACAAAGGTTCAAATAGACTCCCACAAACGCAACTGTGATACGGACATATATCCTTAGGAGTTATTCAAACGGGGGAACAAACGCTTGCTTCGGTCTTGCCCCTAACAAGTGTGGACCAAGGGAAGCATAGCTTCGGTCCAAGTCATCGGGGATGCGCGGAGGATACCTATCGGATACACCCGGAACAGGGGGCTCACGAAACTAAGCAGTGTCATGACTATCAAGGGAAACAAAGGATAATGGAGTTCTAAGCAATTCCTACACATTAGGCAACCACTTACTCCTAGCCTCAACAAGCTATACAATCCCTAGTGCAATCGAATCCACAATCAACAAATCACAACAACACTAGGATTTATTAAACCACAATACCATAACAAGTCTTACATAAGTTCCTAGCGTAAGTACTATGACCACAATATCCAGATCACAATACATCAACCACTAAAAGTACCATAACAACAACACAGATACAAGTCTGAAAGTACAACAGAACTACAACAAGTACAGACAGTTGACAATCAAAATACATCAGAAACACAACCACACGGTAGAATGACAAGAATCACAACATCCACAATCATCAACAACGATCGATCCTCAGTGCCTCTTTTTCTTTCCAATGCCAAATCCCATCTTAGCTGCCTCCCCAATAGCAGTGGATGCCTTCGATAACATCTTTGCCATACTCTTCTCTCTCTTCCTTGCCTCTGCGTTCTCTTGTGCAAGTGCGCGGTTCCGCTCCACGAGAGCGGCAACATCAGGGGAACTAGGTCCTGCGATCTCACGATATGGAGAATAAGGAAATGGGAAACCAGGACCGGAAAATGAAGAACGGTGAGGCTCAACGTAGGGAACATATGGGGAATAGGGATAGGATGGCATCATGTAAGGTGGGGGTGGTGGAGGATGAGCATAATATGGGTCAACTGGTGGGGGATACATGGGAACATGAGCACTGTACGATCTCTGCAGCGCTGGGAAGGAGTAACGATCAGAAACAAGGCCTGGCTGTTGTGCCTCCATGCGTGCAGCAACATAGGGATCACGCATATCGTGGGCAAACGGTGGGTATGGTGGGGGAACAGGGTGTCCAGGAGCAATGGCGGCTGCAGTGGTGGCTGCTGTAACAATAGGGACCTCGACCATGGGCTCGGACTCGTCCGGGCTGTTGCTAACACCGGAATCATAGCTAGCGGAAGCATAAGCTGGAGAGGAATAGACGTGGTGCTCATGGTGCTGAGAATGGTAGCTGACAGAATGGCCTGCTGAAAGTTCGATAACCAGATGGTTACCGGACTGCTGCTGATCCGGGGGCTCCTGCTGCTGTGGCGGCTCAACCTCATATGCCTGCTCCTCAGGTTCCTCGTCATCATCGTCGTCAAGATCCACGAGTGGGGCTGCTGCTGCTACGGCAAACCCGGCATCAATCTCCTCCTGAGTCAGTTGGATCTGTGGCTGAGGGCGAACAGACATACGAGCTCCAATGCGCTTCCGCGGTGGTCGCGGAAGTTCCTGTGGCTGCTCCTCCCGATGCGGCGTGTTCCGAATGAACGCTGAAGGAGATACGACATAGCCTGAAGAATCGGGGCTCAATGGAATAACCGGTCGGCTGGGACCTGCTTCCACCTTCTTCTTGCCTTTTCCGCTGGATCGGGAAGATGAGGATTTGCTTCGACCGAAAACCATGCTTTCTTCAGGGTACCTATCAAGTTAAAAGTCAGTACAATATACAAGATATCAAATCTCCCATGCATGCCTAGGGTACCGTTACCCTAACTCACACTAAGGACGATGTGTCCTATTACCCAATGCAAAAAAAACACACAAGGAGGGACTTTCGGCTTATGTTGGTCTGCTAGGATTCGGCAAGTCTTAGTGTACCTGTGGGTAGGAATGGCAGTCTGCAGTTCTGTAACTACTACCGACCTTACACTAATCCTTGAGATCCTCCTAACACACAAACCTTCACCTAGGTCCAAACAAGGGAAGACTATCAGCTTTCGTATGCCTACTAGGGTTCGCTGAGTCTTAGTGCACCTGTGGGTAGGAATGTCAGGTTGCAAAGCTGAAACTACCACCGACCTTACACTAAACCTCAACTACTCCCTAGCACACAGACGTCCACCTAAGTCCTAGACTTAGCACCGAGCTTAGCCTTAAAGTTCTTTCTTAGAGGTTCAAGCTTAGGGGCTCTAAGAGTCACCTAATCTGCTGGAACCTTGGGCTCTGATACCAACCTGTCACACCCCGCCCCACCGCGCCCTGCCAGGCGCGGGGGAGAGGAGAGTGGGACCGGCCGCCCGTATCAGAACACGCGGAAGCAAACAGATAGATGCAAGATCACAAGGTCACACACACAAACGGACGACCCGTCCAATACAAAATCAAACACAAACCATAATGGACTTAAATATGTTAAGTCTTAAGTGATACACATCAGTCTACGCCCAGGCAGAACCTAAGGCTACCAACACGGTCAAAGGAAAAAAAAAGAAGACAACAATAACAGAGGATAGTCATGACGGGGAACAAAACCCCAAAATCAACCAAATCAACCCCAACGGGTACAAAACCCAACTCGTCCCTAACATCCAAACGTGACATCCACCCAAAGCTTTACTTACCTGCACATGAACCAAAAATACGTCAACAACAAAAGTTGTTGGTGAGTCGTAGCGCGTTTGACTCAAATCCAAGTTTCCACAAATCAAATAACAATACTGTGCCCGTTATAAATTCCTATGGTTAAACCAGCACTCCGGGGGTACGATCCTACGGCCGCACGCCTCCCTTTGTGGACTAGGCATATACGCCATCACCCGACCCCTAATGGATCCAACAAACGGGTATGAGACACCTTGATCTACCTCTACAACTGTATTGGTGCAATATATGTCTTTGTGGCCTAACACTAAGGCCCAAATTAACCATACTAATCAACATGAACGTCTCGTAACATGCGAGTTTAAATTTATAACATGGTAATAAATACCTAAGCACAGTAACAAACAAACAAGCAATAGTTTGACATGGTTCATGTACACCCCAAAACGTTAAAAAGTTAAAGTAGGGGAAAAGCTATCAACTCACAGATATCAAATGGTGGATCAAGCAAACGTCACAGGGCACGAGAATCCAAACGTCCAAGTGTATCACAGTGGCAAGTCTATTATAATGATATATACATAAATATATCAGAACCTATCCGCAATTATATATGCTCAAGCAATTGGTAGCAACAATCCATAAACAATCGGGAGGTTTAACAACACTCCCGGGAGCATACCGAGCGGACAACAAACACCCAACGAGATCATAGGGCCCCAACCGGGAAGTGAAATATCATTACTGGAAACCATTATGCCCATACTCGTAAAAATAACCAAATCGGGTCGCTCGATATTTCCCAAAACACAAAACAAACAAAAATAGCAAAACTGCCTGACGCAGCATGCGGGCCTCATAAAAGCCCAGAGACCAGTCATGTGGCCCGCATGGAAGGTCATTGACTGCAGTTGACTTTCTGGGATGCGGGCCACTTGGAACACTTAAAAACCCACATGTGGCCCGCACCGACTATTTTGTCTTTTAGCGGATTTTTACCATTTTTCATTTTTGGCTCGTTTCGACAACGGGGTTTTGTTCCAAACATTCCCAGTAGCAAAATATCAAGAATTTAGGCACTGAGGGCCTATCCATCCAAAGGTACAAGTCCCGGTTTTGTCACAAATTTACCCAAAATCATATTACAAGCGGGTTTCACCAATTCCAATCAATCCAACACTTTGGTTTCCACCTATGGACTGATTATAACTCAGTTTTAGGGCTAAGAGCCACTGAGATCATCCAGGTGTCATTAACCCATTTCAAAAAGTCCAAAATTCTCGGTTTCCGAGTCTAAACACTAAAATACAACAATGGGTCTCCACCCCCAATGACCAAATCCTCATCTTGTGACATTTTTGCCACTGAGGTTGTCGGGTTTCACTGACCACAACTCAGATTTGCAATCTAAACCCGAGATAATAACATGCATGCATTAACTAGTTGTACCTTATGCAATAAAGCTTGTACTAAGGCAAATCCAAGCGGGTCTTCACTATCCCAGCCTCTAAGCAAACTCCAGATGCTATATCCTTTCTTGCATGCATCATCAAACTCAGTTTTAGAGGTGGGTTTGTCCAAAATCATCATCAAACGCAAAACCGAACATATACTAACCTTAGTTCACCATAAGAGCACTCCCGCAAGCTCTATATCACTCTTGATCGGACATGCATCAACATCTGGAGCATCAACGACTACTGATCAGTAGTGAACTCACAAGAAACCAAGCTAGAAATGATGAAATGGAAGAACAAGGAGCTTACCCGAGCTTTGTGGAACTTGTTTATGCTTTTATCTTGTTGCTTGACCCTCCTACTGGCCGGAATTAGGTGTCTCAGGGGTAAAGGGGCGGAGAGGAGAGGAGTTCTCCAAGTTGCAGGTGTAAGAATGAGCAGAAAATGGGTGAAAACCCGTTTTTATAGACCTGGGCGACATGCGGCCCACTTAAGGTGCACAAGGGGAGTCCATGCGGCCCGCATGGACCAGAAACACCCGCGGATCCTGTTTTGCTGACCCGCGAACCGGCCCATCGACCCGAAACACATGCGGCCCTCATAAGGGAAAACAGGAGAAGCATGCGGCCCGCATGTGCCAACTTTTCACTTTTTCTTTTATTTTTCTTTTAAAATTTTCCGTTCGTTCTCGTCATTTTATCAGAGCGTTACAATATAAAACATAAAGGGTTGTCGGGTATAACAAGTGAGGACATTGGGCCTAAACCATAGACCTAAAAGCCCAACATGGTGATTATGGACTTGTCCAGAACCACGACCCAGCAGTCAATGGACAGGGTTTCCGTTTGGTATCAGAGCTTGGTAAAATCAAGAACCAAATTAAAGGTGCCTGGATTGATATTTGATTCGCAAGGAAGCTATTTGAATATTTTTTCGTCATGAAAGTGATCTAGGGTTATTCGTTTTGCCAAGAAGGTCCAGGGTCGACTAAAGTCAACCAAAAAGATCTGTTGTGGGTTTAACGACTGTTGCCAAGGAAGATCAAAGAAGTCGTCGACTACTAGATGGGGTCACATCTTGTATCAATTCCGGGAACCAAGAAAGAACACGACCATAGCTCCTTTCTCTTCACGCCACAAGACCGTCGACGAGCCACCGTGTTACGTCTAAAGTGCCGCCTAGATCACAAGCTGGTGATCTATCTAGATCGGAAGTTGTAGATTTTTATTGAAGAATTGGAAGCCGCCAATTTAATTGGAATCGCAAAGATTTGGAAGTTGCCAAATTAATCTTGATCACAAAATTGGAAGTCGCCTACTTGTTAACTTGTTTCTTTTCAAGAGCATGAACAGATTTTTTTATCCTAAGATATATATCTTGAATTTGAGTCATTCAAGTGGGTGATAAAAGTTGACACAGAGGTTGCCTACTTTTTGCGAAGCACTCTAGAATTGAGAACTTGAGAAGTTTTTAGGATTGAGAAGTCAAGTTAGTATTAAAGTTCATTCCAATTAATAAAGTCTTCCACACGTGAAGTTCTAAAGCATTCCAAAAGGCAAAAATCGTTTGATCCAAAGGGACTGTGAGAAAACGAATTGAACGACGAAAGAACTCAATGGGAGATAAATCGGAGGGCAGCGGCACGAACGTAACGGCAAAAGAAAACAAGACATCATTACAATGTCCTATGCTCAACCCAGTTAACTATAACATATGGATGGTACAAATACAAGCGGTGTTCCGAGTTCATGGAATACTGGAGGCTATTGACGTATCGGTTGAGAGGGAAGTGAAGTCTGATTTCGGTTATGAAATTCGGGGAGTGATTGTTGGCGGAATTACATAACCGGTCCTCGAGCTTATGAGGATTGGAGGGACTAAATTTGACAAGTTGATTAAGTTTAGTTAGTATCTTATACAAATAGGTTTTTATTTATTTCCTATTATATCTTGCCTTGGAGAACAAGTTGGTTCTTCCTATAAAAACCGAGTTAGGGTTAGGCAATTGTATAAGAGTTTATTGTAAGTAGTTTTTGAGTTATTTTTCTGGTTATAATAAAAGTGAGGTCTCCTCATATTGCGTTTTCTTGATATCGATCGGGACTTGAAAAGTAACGGTGTTAAGTTAAAACTTAAACCAATATAACGCTTATAAAAACGATTTAAAAAGAATTAAAAAACTATGAAAAGAATAACAATAATAAACTAACAAAGGCCTTTAGGTTAATAACACAAAATTAGATACCTAAATACAACGGACGGTATGATAGTAAAAGTAAAATAAAGAAAACGCTTTAAATACACAGTTTAAAAAATATTTAAAAAATTTAAAAACAAAAAAAAGGATGCTGCAAGAATAACGCAGACACACAAAACAGTTACATTGCTATGACGCTACGTAAAGAAAACTGACATAAAAAACACGTAACTACCCAAACGCTTAAAATATTGAGTTTACTACTTAAAAACTATGTTATACGACAATACTTATTATGCATGTTAGACAATCAAATTATATCTTAAGTTTGTTGAGTTTAGATAACATTATAAGAAACAAAAAAGAAAATATTAATAAATACAATAACTTGGAAACTCGAGAAGAAGTTTAAAACTGAAAACCGTATTTCGACTTGTTTATAAACAAGATGGAGACCCCTTCCGCGCGTTGCTGCGGGGTTTAGTAAGCGACGTGTGTTTAGTGATTGCTAAAATTGAACAACGGTAGTAGTATAGTGATTCCTAAAATTGAAGAACGGTAGTAGTAGAGTGACGTAGGTTTTAAGTTTTTTTACATGCCTGCCAAAATACATGTAATATAAGTAGATTGTCTTTTACAAAAGACTTCCAAAATGTGCAGGCAAGATGATTAGAGCTGCAGCTTTTATCATTCTTCTTTAGATATGATCAGAGTTGTGAGGCTGCGATCATACTGGATGTGAATTTTCTGATCAACTTGAATGTGGTGTTGCCTTGCAAAAGATTTCCAGTTGCTTATGCTGTACTTGCAGGTCAGTGGTTGGTAAGTCAGCTGCAAGTGTACCTGTGATCTTTGGTGTTGTTTTACGAATTGTATAGTTATGTGAAAGCAGGCATAATTGTACTATCATGACGTTATCATTGTAACAGAATTTTACTATTATAAAGTTGAGGTCTTGATAGTAATTTATCATTTTGTTTAGATTTTGAAGGTGATTTGCATATTACTGGTGTTTGAAGTGTTATTATCAGTACATTATCAAATATGTTTTTATTGGCAAGGAGTTGTGTTTTGTATGTTTTAATGATCAGAATTGGTTTAGTGAACGTTACCTTGTGTACTTCATATTCTTTTCAGCGATGAGGCTATGTGTTTCAGCTTCACATTCTTCATAAATGACCTGAAGTTCTTTTCCATTGTAGAAATTGGCAAACCTTGCAAGATCTGCTGGGAGACGCTGTATAATAGATATGTTAATTAAAGTTTACATGTCGTTTTATGTGTTGTAGTTTTTGAAATTGAAGTGTGGTATAACTTACAAAGTTCTTTCTAGCGAAGACAGTTTTGCTGAAGAGGAGAGGTGATTCATGTTCAGTATCAGTTTCTGTTTCTGTAGCACTGTCGCTCTGATGGTTTTCATTATCATTTTCATTGTCAGTGTCTGCCATGATTTCTTCAAGGGTTCGTATGAGATTTGCGGAAGGTGGCACACCATGTACACTGCAACCGTTTGGAGAAAAGACATGTAGATGTATGGTTGTGGCGTTTTCATAGGTGAATAGCATGTAATAGGCAAATCTGAGTGGTATTTCATCCACAATGTTTTTCCATTTATCACAGATGTATAGGTCACCCCTGATTTTTCTGATTTTTATGTTCCATTGCTGATCTTCTGTGAACACAATTGTGATTGGATGTGATGGTGCTTTGTTGTTGTAGTGTCTCTTACAGAATTCAGTTGGTAGTCGCTAGTTCATGAAATTTAATGCAAAGTAGAACATTAGTGTTATGGAAATTAAAAACGTTAACATATGTGTATACTAACTGTATTTATAGACACTTTACCAAGCGTTTTGATCTGGTGCTGAAAAGTATTTGCCAGAATGAGGGACCCATTGCTAACCTGTTAAGAAATGAAATGTAAGTTGATGTTTTAAAAACATAAAATTAAGAAATTAATTTAAAGTAAGTGAAGTCAGTGTAGTAATATAGGAACAAAATCTGTTTCTGTTTCAATTGCAGTGAGGATGTTTCCTATAGTTTATGGAGGTGTAAGTTTTGGGTTCATAAGAAGGTGGTTAGTTATAAATTAGTTATGTAATATAAGATCAAGAAACTTATTAAAGCAGACTAAAGCATATCAATCATAAGAAGGTGGGTCTCTGCATGTGAGTTTGGGTTTAATAGCTCTTAACTGTATAGAAGAAAATTGATTGTGAAAGTTTATTTGATAAAGTCTACAGTCTACTTCATGTGGAACAAAAAATACGTATTTTGTTTCTATAGGATTTTATCAATTGTGTGTGCTCATTTCTTTTTCTGATATCTAGTCCGAAGACATTTGATATTCATTCAATATAAAAATGCTCATAAAATAAGTTGTTAAGAACTTAAGAATGTAACCTGAGGACCCTTTTGATGTCTTTCTTAATAAATGTGTGCTTCATCGAACTGCCTCCTCTCTAGCCATATCATCCTACAATTGTTTTGTTTGAACATTAATCTTCTATTGTGCTCCAGAGGTTGAGTTTTTGCCAGAGCTACCTGTGATACATGCCAAAACCAAATAAATAAACCCGCAGAATGCTATCTGTGCTACCCAAAAATAGATATCAGCCCACAGAACACAAAACAACCCAATCCTAACGCGTACGAAAGATTCAAAATCATCACCTATATGTAAGACACACTGATATGAATATTTGGTACTAAGTATGATAAACACCTAGTATGGCCTCCTGGTCATCACGTTTGGTAAATGTCTTATTATAATCATCTATATGTCATATTTGATAACTGCTATGATAAAACATGGTCGTTTCATGCTTAGTATAATCAACTATATGTACAGCAATTTGCCTAGCATGAACCATCATCAGGAGAAGCAAAAACATAAAAGGTTCCTCGTTGCAGCAGGTGCCCCCCCCACCCCCCACCCCCACTATTGCTTTGTATCTGAGTCTGATAAATACTATTCTGCATTCTTCAGCAAATCCGCTTTGGCTCTAGTAATTTGAAAGCTTGTTTCCACAATCTGTTTTGGATGTCATTTAGGAAAAAAAATATAAAATTAAATTAGAACACTTCAAAAAATTCAAGATTCAAGTAAAAAGATAAGTAAAGTGTAGCAAAAATGACAAAACTAATTAACTTACACATCTTCCCTTATACTTGAGGCAAGAATCCTTTAGGGGATATAAAGGGAGTGCCAAAGATGTCCAAAATCTGCCCAAATTAGTTGGAAAGCATTTGTATTTATTATTACTTATGTCACGCATATAAAGATCATAACTTGAATTCTCCGATTGCACCTATTTCACCGTCGCAATTTAGTGTCAACATATGAAAAATCAAACAGAAGTAAGAACATACAAAAATAACACCTTTTTTTTTACTTCGGCTCGTCTACACTTACCTAGAAAACAACAGTGGCTCCAATAGCAGCAGTTGTATGAGTAGTCCTGGGTGAAGGTGGTCCTGGGCAAATTCAATTCTTAAAAAGATTTCATATTTGAAGTCTCAACCAATCACCCGCGTATCATTGCAAACTACTATTCCAACATGTTGAATCAAGTTCCACAATAATGGCCAATATAGTTCTAGCTTTCGGATATCCTCAAATGTAAGAACAACAAACTTGAGATGCTACATAGATCAAATTTCAAAAAATAACTGCAAACCAAAAATATGTTACATGTTCACATTCGGAGGTCAATCTCCGGTACATTTCCTTATAATGGAGTTGTTTTCACTAATTAAATCAACAGTTACACACTTGGAAAAAAAAGCCAAATCAAACTACATAAAAAGATAACCATGTGTGAGACAAACGATTAGAATAGATACAACCCAATAAACCAAATTAAAGACCCAACAATATGAGATGGTGAACCATAATAAAGTAACAGTAGGAATTACTTGCCTGAGAATCTGGCCTGATCATCACTGTAAAAATATCAAATTAATGAGTAGCCTACACAAAAAACAGGATAACAAAAAGAACACTAACGGTGGCACATACCTCTCTCCCAACATGTTTGATATTCATACACATGCAAATATGAAGCAACTATAAATAATTTGAAATTAGTTAAATCACCTCAAATGAAGATCAAAAGTAAACAAACATCAGAAAACATATCATTCTTTAGAAACAGAAATCTAAATGAACATGGACTAAAAGAGTATATACCATGAATAAAGAACTTCAACACTTACCATAAAACAAAGAAAAGCACTAAAACAAACTTTCAAACATCTACAAAACAACAAAAAAGTTACAACCCATAAAATCCACCAAACACTCGTAATCTCCATCTACAAAATCGTAAACCAAATTAATTACATGCAATAAGCCAAATAATTAAACACAATAATCCCAATCTTTAAAGTCAAACGTGCAATAAACGTTATAGCCTAAACAATGTTAAATCGGCAAATTAAGCACAAAAAAAAAAAACCAAATGAAGAGAGGCGAAGTGAACATACCTTAGTACAGAGCAAATTTCTGAAACCCTAGACACCACCGAAGAGCAGCTGCAGGGCGAAGAAACAGACGACACACAAATCGAGTACACTACCGAGCCACCGAAAACCACCGACACACAACCGGTAAACCAAACACCGCCGGCGACAAAGCGACATCGAGCACAGCGCCACAGGCGGCAAGCACACATAAATCAAATAGACCTTCAAAGCACCGATAACCACCACCACATGCAGCGGTGTCTAGAGAGTCAATTAACCCGGCAGAACTCAATCAGAAAACGAAATCGAAAAATCAATTAGAAACAAAGAAACATGAATTCAATCGCAAAATCAATTACATACCTAAAAGCAAAATCAGATGCTACATGCAGAACTCAATGAGAAAATCCAATCAATGAGACCAAGAAAAGCAAAAACAAATGTAGAACTCAAACAGGAAATCGAACAGGAAAAAACCATTAGAAACAAAGAAAGATGAAATCGATCGCAATAGACACTGAAAACCGAAATCAGATGCTACATGCAGAACACAATGACAAAATCAAATCAAGCAGAAATCAATTAGACCACGAAAACATTGAAACAAACCTGGCAGAGAGACGGCGGAAAGACGTCGAAAAGAAACGGCGAACAGGCGGCGAAATAGAATCCTCCGGCGAAAAAAGCAGACTAAAGAAGAAAATGGAAAAGGAACCTTTTATATATCGCAAGAAATAACAGAGGACCAAAGTTGCCAACAAAGAAAAAACGTGTGGTCAAAATGCAAGAAAGAAAGAAAAGTGGTGGTAAATTTAAGAAAAACTAAAAGATAACTATTTAACAATGAAATTTCATTGTTATAAATAAAAATAATGAACAAGTTCAGCAAATTATTGGGGAGCAGAACTCAAAATTGTCGTAGTTGACTCTTTCTACGGTTGATATTGACATATATATATATAAAACAGCGGTGAAGTTTTATTTAATGAAACCAACAGAGCAATCTACCAAGTTGCCAACAAAAAGCCCCCAAAAATATACGTTTGAGTTGATCTGATAATTAAGATAATGAAACGTATAGGTTCTTTTGTGTCCATAAACAATTCATCATCAGTTATGAGAGCACCATGGCTCTGTTTATGTTTATGGTCCAACAATGAATCTCTACCCAACTCTAATTGGTTCGTTGACGGCTCAAGGTCCGAGCCATACTCTTCAGAGGATCGTCCGTAGATATGGTGGATGATATATTCAATGATTATCTTCAAGAGTGTGATTATCCAATGGTGTGTGGGAGATATGGCATATGCACGGGTAAGGAACAGTGTAGCTGTCCCGGGATAGAATATTTCAGAGCAGAGAACGACCAGCAACCAAACATGGGTTGCAATGAAATTACTCATCTCACATGTAATGCGACCCAAGATCAGAATTTTATCATAGTAGAGAACGTTAGATACTTCCACTTTATTACGGACATGGAGAGAGTGGATATAGAGACTTGCAAACAAGCATGTCTTAACAATTCTTCATGCAAGGCAGTTATATTTCAATATGATTCAAGTATAGGGTACGGTTATAATTCTTCATTCGGGGATTGTTTTTTACCTTCTGAGGTTTTCACAATGATGAATATTGGTCCAGGTTTCAACGCTTCAGCTTTTGTAAAGGTGCAGAATGTAAGATCACCTCCTTCTAGTCCTCCCGGTCCTTATACTCCTTCTGGTTCTAAGTCTCGATCGACTTTAGGAATTATATTAACTACCACTATTGGAAGTGCTATGCTTCTGCTTGGGGCTACTGCTTTTCTTGCTTACATAACCCGCAAGCGAATGCGTGCCACTCAAATGGAGGAAGAGTATATAGATGAGGTTCCAGACATGCCGATTCGGTTTTCCTATGAAGAATTGAAACCCGCCACAGAGAATTTCAATAAAAAGCTTGGTGAAGGTGGATTTGGAGCAGTTTATGAAGGGACACTTGAAGATGGTTCAAAGATCGCAGTAAAATGTCTTGAGGGTCATGGGCAGGTTAAATCATTCATAGCTGAGGTTAAATCCATTGGAAGCATCCACCATGTGAATTTGGTTAGACTCAGAGGATTTTGTGCTTGGAAATCACAACGGTTTCTCGTGTATGAATTCATGAGTAATGGATCACTAGATCGGTGGATCTATCATGGAAACAGAGAGCACGCACTGGATTGGGAATGTAGAAAGAAAATCATACTTGATGTAGCCAAGGGTCTAGTATATCTTCATGATGATTGTAGGCAAAAGATCATCCACTTGGATATTAAACCTCAAAACATATTGCTAGATAGTGATTTCAATGCCAAAGTTTCTGATTTCGGGTTGTCAAAGCTCATCGACAGAAATCAGACCCAAGTGATGACAACGATGAGAGGAACCCCGGGATATCTGGCTCCAGAATGGCTGGGCACAGTTATCAATGAAAAAGTGGATGTATACAGCTTTGGGATCGTACTTTTGGAGACGTTGTGTGGGAGGAAGAATTTCGATACTTCTCAGCCCGAAGAAAGCTGACACTTACTTGGTGTCCTTCAAAAATGTTGGGAACAAGGGATGTTGGTAGATATGGTTGACAAGTATAGTGAAGATATGCAGACACACGGTCCAGAAGTTGTTGAGATAATCAAAGTAGCTTCATGGTGTTTACAGTATGATTTTACCAAAAGGCCTTCAATGTCAACAGTGGTTAAGGTGTTAGAAGGCGTAATGAAAGTTGAATCTAGTCTGGATTACAACTTCACAAATCATAGGCTGCAAAAGACAGTAGTTGAACATAACAAAGACATGACAACATTGTTGCCTTCCGTTCTTTCTGGTCCTAGATAAGTAACGATGGTTGATTATGGTGTTTTCTTTCTTAAAATATCATTACCTATTTGTCAATAGCTATTTCATTTCTGTTAAAATTCAAAACTAGCATTATGATTGACATCTATTTCATTATTTCATTGAATATGTTATTCTGTTTTTATAATTTAAGTTTATTTGCTTATTTCAACTTTGACATAGCTAAGACAAGTTAACAGTACCTGAACCGACGAAGCAAGAAGGCTTGTAAGACCATCCATGTTACAGACCAAACAGGAGAACTCAACCCAAAAGACTAGTCTGATGGGTGAGAGAGCCCATTTGGCCTATAAACCCCACATTAGTTGCCCATACAACCAATGTGGGACAAGTCCCATACCTTGCAATGTTACCGATCCATAACAATCGACCCTCCTTAAGGGCCAACGTCCTCGTTGGTCACGGTCACGTTGGTCACGGCTGGCTCTCTCCAGGCCACCACTCCGTGAGCCACCACTCCGAGGTCTCGTTGGTCACGGCCACGTTGGTCACGGCTAGCTTTCTCTAGGCCACCACTCCGTGGGCCACCACTACGAGTCTGGCTCTGATACCATTGTTACAGACCAAACAGGAGAACTCAACCCAAAAGACTAGTCTGATGGGTGAGAGAGCCCATTTGGCCTATAAACCCCACATTAGTTGCCCATACAACCAATGTGGGACAAGTCCCATACCTTGCAATGTTACCGATCCATAACAATTGCAAGGTATGGGACTTGTCCCACATTGGTTGTATGGGCAACTAATGTGGGGTTTATAGGCCAAATGGGCTCTCTCACCCATCAGACTAGTCTTTTGGGTTGAGTTCTCCTGTTTGGTCTGTAACAATGGTATCAGAGCCAGACTCGTAGTGGTGGCCCACGGAGTGGTGGCCTAGAGAAAGCTAGCCGTGACCAACGTGGCCGTGACCAACGAGACCTCGGAGTGGTGGCTCACGGAGTGGTGGCCTGGAGAGAGCCAGCCGTGACCAACGTGACCGTGACCAACGAGGACGTTGGCCCTTAAGGAGGGTCGATTGTTATGGATCGGTAACATTGCAAGGTATGGGACTTGTCCCACATTGGTTGTATGGGCAACTAATGTGGGGTTTATAGGCCAAATGGGCTCTCTCACCCATCAGACTAGTCTTTTGGGTTGAGTTCTCCTGTTTGGTCTGTAACAATCCACAAATTCACAATGTGGAGGTTCTTCGAGCACAAACGACATGGGCACAAACGGTCCATTATGGAGCTCATCCTTGCATGGTTTTTAGTCATTTCTTGTACCCAAATCTTTTCGATCGAATCAGTCCATTTAGGTTTGAAGTTACAGGATACGACTGTAGCTCGTTTTCGATGAACACAGTTTGAATACGAATAAAGTACCAACTTTAATACCGGCCTCCTCCGCAACCAACATCTGAAAATTATAGTCTTTCAAAAGGTCTTGCAGAAAATGGATTAAAAGGCCCCTCAAAATTATCTCCATAAACACTTTAATAGTTTTAACTTTCAAGTGTAACCAAGGCTATTGTGTCTGTTGGCCTAAGAACAATAAATATTTGCCTACTTCGTTTGCAAATTCAAAGATTAAACTAGAGGTCTGCCAATGAAATTGATTAGATAACGATAATAATGAAGAAAATTAGATGAGTTGCCAACAATCAGCAATAGCTTTAAATTTGGCTAGTTGAATTCCCAATATATAAACAACTGATGTCTCTCTTACTCTCTCTGATCATGTTTAAATTTGGCTAGTTGAATTCCCAATCAACCTTGGTTACTCACCTAGACCACAAAGAAAAGAAACCAACAATGGCTTGAAGAAAAAACAAATTTTTTTGACCAGTTTTGATCGGTTCGGTTCGGTTAAACCGATTCGAGCATGCAGTTCAAGAACCGGATACAAACCGGCGATTTGGGTTCGAACCAGAATCGGGTTTTGCCAAACTGGTTTCAATCGGTTTTGGTTCCAGTTCGGGTTATCGGTTTCGGTTCACCACTTTTTTTTTCTGCACAACTAAGGGTTAGATTGTTAACTGCGGTTGAGTTCTGTTAATATTTCAAAAGTCATATTCAGCCAACCATGGCTGACCAGTGATCTAAGATGTTTCCAGTTAGAAGGAAACTTTGTCTCAAATGAGTAACTGCCGCATCATGAAGTTGATTGTTTCAACTTTCAACATTAGAAGGAACGGGTCATTGGGTCAACTGTATATATCTACATAGCTTCTTTAATTTATGTTCATAATTAATTCATCAGTGATGAAGGCATCACCATGTATCCGTTATTCTTTTGCCTTGCTTCTCTTCTTAACTTGCTACTCAACCACTGCCCAGCCGCCCTTCGAATTCGATCACCCGACTGCAAATCTTTCCACCTCATGGTCCAACACTGATCAATCTTTAACGGTCTATGATAATTCCTCAGACACCTCAAGGGTCCAAGCCATCCTCACGAGAAGATTGTTCGAAGGTGAATTTGCATGTGGGTTTTACTGCGATGGAAACTGCACCTCTTCCCTCTTTGCTGTCGTCATCGTATCAGAAACAAGGTCCCCTCAAATGGTTTGGTCAGCAAACCGAGACCACCCGGTTAGCTATGGTGCGCTACTGAATCTCACTGCAAGAGGAGAACTGGTCCTGCTGGATGCTGATGGAAGCACAGTTTGGACTACCAACACCACCGGGAAAACTGTTGCTGGTTTGAACTTAACCGATGACGGAAACCTGGTGTTGTTTGATACCAATAGACAATTGGTTTGGCAATCTTTCGACTACCCAACAGATTGTTTGGTACCGAGGCAAGCATTGTTTCAAGGACAGCAGTTGATACCGAGTGTTTCGTCAACCAACTGGACGACCCAAAAAGATTTGTTTTCTCTTAAGATGACAGATAAAGGTTTGGTTGCTTATGTTGGATCAAATCCACCTCAAGCCTATTATAGTAGTCGATCCTATGATGTCTATGACAACTATACGAATACTACAGGGAGAAGATACGTTAGGTTCTTGAATGGCAGTTTGTCTTTGTTCATTCACTCAGTTGAGCCAAGCGATCCTGATGGTGTGATTACCATACCTCAAGCATCATCGGCCCAGTATATGAAACTGATGCCCGACGGGCATTTGAGAGTGTTTCAATGGAAAGCAGGGTGGTCAGAGGTGGCTGATCTATTTACCGACGATTATCTTGGAGAGTGTGGTTATCCTATGGCGTGTGGGAGATATGGCATATGCTCAGGTAATCAACAGTGTAGCTGTCCTGTGTCAAGTTCTCCCAGGATAGAATATTTCAAAGCACAGGATGATCGGCAACCGGCCCTTGGTTGCTCTGAAATTACTCCTCTCACATGTAATGCCACCCAAGATCAGGTTTTTATCGAACTTGAGAATGTTACTTACTTTAACATTTTGGTAGACATGAAGAGTGTGGATATGGATACTTGCAAACGAGCATGTATGAACAATTGCTCATGCAAGGCAGCTATATTTCGTTATGATTTTGCTTCTTCTACAACCACTTCTACACCCGGAGATTGTTTTTTACCTTCAGAGGTCTTCACAATGACCAATGTTGATCCACTTATCAATGCTACAGCTTTCGTAAAGGTGCAGAATGCTTCCGGTCCTTCCAATATTTCCAGTCCTTCCAGTCATAGTTCTAAGTCTCGACCGGCTTTACTAGGTATATTAACTTCCACTATTGGAAGTGCCATGTTTTTGTTTGGGGCTATTGGTTTTCTTGTCTACATAATCCGCAAGCGAATACGGGCCAATGATATGGCGGAAGAGTATATAGGCGAGGTACCAGGAATGCCAACTCGGTTTTCCTATGAAGAACTGAAAGCCACCACAGAGAATTTCAATAAAAAGCTTGGTGAAGGAGGATTCGGAGCAGTTTACGAAGGGACTCTTGAAGATGGCTCGAAGATCGCAGTAAAATGTCTTGAGGGTCTTGGGCAGGTTGAAAAATCATTCCTAGCTGAGGTTGAATCCACTGGGAGCATTCACCATGTAAATCTGGTTAGACTCAGGGGGTTTTGTGCTTGGAGATCACAACGGTTTCTCGTCTATGAATTCATGAGTAACGGATCGTTAGATCGCTGGATCTACCATGGAAATCGAGAGCACATACTGGATTGGGAATGCAGAAAGAAAATCATTCTTAATGTAGCCAAGGGTCTAGCATATCTTCATGATGATTGTAGGCAAAAGATCATCCACTTGGATATTAAACCTCAAAACATATTGCTAGACAACGATTTCAATGCCAAAGTATCTGATTTCGGGTTGTCAAAGCTCATTGACAGAAATCAAACCCAAGTGATGACTACGATGAGAGGAACCCCGGGATATCTGGCTCCAGAATGGCTGAGCTCGATTATTACTGAAAAAGTAGATGTGTACAGCTTTGGGGTCGTTCTCTTGGAGATGTTATGTGGGAGAAAAAATTTTGACAGGTCTCTGCCAGAAGAAAGCCGGCACTTGCTTGGTGTCCTGCAAAAATGTTGGGAACAAGGGGTGTTGGCAGATATGATTGACAAGTATAGTGAAGATATGCACACACATGGTCCAGAAGTTGTGGAGATGATCAAAGTGGCTTCATGGTGTTTACAATATGATTTTACAAAAAGGCCTTCAATGTCGACGGTAGTTAAGGTGTTAGAAGACGTAACAAAAGTCGAGTCTAGCTTGGATTACAACTTCATAGATCCTAGGCAGCCAAAGACAACAGTTGAACATGAAAATCACAAAGATATGACACCACTGTTGGCTTCTGTTCTTTCTGGTCCTAGGTAAG